>JAOUQT010044013.1:0-21353 GCA_025769995.1 Xyliphius kryptos
CAACCAAGTTGGGATCCTTGTAAGTCGCTTTGGATAAAAGCGTCTGCTAAATAACTAAATGTAAATGTAAATGTAAAAGGAGGCGCTACACCAAATTGTGGTCTAAACACAGGTGTTTCAGTTTCATTGTCCAAACCCTGAATAATAATTCATTCTGTTGCACATTTTTAGACTTTGGAAAGAAAAACAACTTCCAAAGGAAGCCATGCAAACAAGGGGAAAATATCTTCTCAACTGTAACTTAAAAATGGAACTTGGAAGCGTTCCCCCGCCATAGGAGCTCTTTTTTTTTCTTTTTTTCTCCATAAACCTTGTTTTGTTAGCTTTGGGTCTGTTTCCTGGTTCCAGCGCTATACTATGTGGACTGCGCCCCCTCCCTGGATTTTTATGTTTATGTTTCTTGGAGGGCGGCTTTAAATCCTGATCAGCGTGGAATTTTCATGATCACCCCCTAGGTTTCCTCCAGGTTTTCTGCTTTCCTCCCACGGACTAAAAACATGGATTAAAGGTAAATTGTGCTGCTCTAAGTTGCCCCTATATTGTATATTGGAAGAGGTAGTGTTTACCCAATGATGGATTGGCACCCTGTCCTGGGTGTAAATGCCCAGTGCCTGAAACATTCTTCCTTGGATGGGCATGGGGTACCCTCCCACGACCCTAGTGGAGGATTAGGCATAAGATGATGGGTGGATGTTTCTTGGAACAACCTGTTACAATTTGTATGGTATAGTAGTGGCTTAGTGGTTAGCACGTTTGCCTCTTAGCACTGAGGATTCCCAGTTCAAATCTCGATCTGGGTGGAGTTTCCATGTTCTCCACATGTCTGCGTGGATTTTCTTCGATTTCTCTGTTTTCCTCCCACAGTCCAAAAACATGGATTCAAGGTAAATTTAATGCTCTAAATTTAATACCGCACTCGATACTGTACTGGGAGCAAGTGAAGATCATCTACACAGGTGAATTGTGTTTCCAAGATCTTTTATAGGTCAGCACCCTGGCTGCAGAACGTACAGACTGTAATCTTTTTCGAAGCCGATTGGGGAGAACATGTAAGACTGCATTACAATAATCATACAGTTATCACTCACACAGCCCCACACACAAACACACTATATGGGGCAATTTAGAGCACTCAATTTACCTTGAATCCATGGTTTTGGACTGTGGGAGGAAAGCCAAAGGAAACCAACGCGGACATGTGGAGATGGAAACTCCACCCAGATCAGAATTCGAACCGAGAATCCCCAACGTTGAGAGGTGAACGTGCCAACCACTAAGCCGCCGTGCCACCCTGTTTAAAGACATGAATGTGTTAATATTTCAGAGACTTTCAGATTGTAGTACTTGAGATTACAAGATGTGAGGGAACTGCGGTTTACGTCAGAGGAACCAGATTCAGATTACAGAGTGAACATTTGAGCAGAAAATGCTAATGGAGCACTTAATCTTCGAATGTAAATGGAATGTTCTCCGTCTGCTGTCTGTAGGTAACTTGGAATAAAGCAGTTATGCTCAGTGGTTTTATGGTTCCACAAAATGAAATCCACAAAAAAGGTCAGATAATCCAGAGAGAGAAGACATGGTGAGAAATATTTTCATGACAAAGGAAATGTCACTGCAAAAATGCAGTGTACTGTGTAAGGATTCCACACCTCAGCAAAATGTAAGTTTATCTCAGATGCATTGTGTTATGCTAAGCAGAAAGTAGATGTTCTATCATTTTAAAGTTCTTTTGTTTGTTTGTTTGTGCATGTGTGTGTGTGTGTGTGTGTGTACAAGTGTGTGACACAAAGAAATCGTATTTTTTTGCATTACGGTGCAAGCTTGTGAGATAATTGGTACAAGCCCAGATCGACTGATCCCACACAGATATTTGGAGGTACTTTAAATTTGCTGTTGACCCTCTTCAAAGCGTCCCAGATCAATATCCTGGAGGTCAAATTGGTTAGCCAATTTGGCAGAACGGCCAAATCCATGATAGGTGGTGCCATGGAGAGTTTGTTGGCGTTAAATTGCAAGTTTTACTTTTACAGTCCATTCCGTAACTCCATGTGCACTCTGTCGTGCAGTCGTAGGCTTGTGGTTAAGACTTGTGGTTAATTTCCCGGTGCCATTAAGTACTAGGGCTGAAATGCCCTTGAGCAAGGCACATAACCCCAATTGTTCCCTTGGCTCCATGTACAGGGCTGCCCACCCCAAATAGCATACGGCTGTGGGCCACATCTGGATAAGGGCTCAATGGCGGCTTTGGCAAACTGCATGTGAACTAAAGGTGGTCCACATACTAAAACATGCATTTGGCCCACATCTGGAGAAGATGGCAGTATTATCTGCATATGAGCCAAGGGTGGTCCACAAACTAAACACATGCATTTGGCCCACATGTTCTGAAACATATCTGGCCCATATTTGGTAAAGGTATGACAGTGCTTCCTGCATGTGACACCTTTGGCTGACGTGTGGTCCATCATTCCACGCGGCAATTGGGCCAGATATGGGCTAGAATTAATTTGCTATCGCTCTGGCTACGTGTGCTCACTTGACTCAGTGTGTGTTTGTGTCACTGCACAGATGGGTTAAATGTGAAGGACAAACAACTGTGTAAGTCCAGTAGGATGAATAGATCTTCAGAATCTTTTAGAAACAACCAATTTCATTCTGAATCTACTTCATCCAAAGCATTGCTTTTAGGGTCAGAATAGGCTGGAGGTTTTTCTGAAAGGTGATTGGTTGAACTTGAGGCAGTTTATCATTAATGACGGTTAGGAGGTCATCATGCATCCAAATCATGTGTTTTACAATTATTATAAATTTGATTATATTTAATTAAGTATTGTATTTTCACTTTCAGGTTCCAGGACTTTTGTGTGTAAATCTGTCTGTCTGTCAGTATGTCTGCTTATCTAACCTGGGATTTGATAGGAAAATAGGGTAAGAATTCTATTAGAAAATAATGATTTTTTGCAAACTGTGTGTGTGCGCGCGCCTACATATTTTCTTTATAATTCCTTTTTGTGTTTCTCATGGTCACATAATCTAATGAGAGCAGGTAAGGACGCAAAATTACATCCCTGCCAAAAGTTATAATTCTCACAGGAGTACTATGCTGAGTAGGCAGCTCTTATAATTCATTATCGAGTGTGAGTGTACACACACACACACACACACACACACACACACACACACACAACAGTCTCAGAATCACCATGTAATTTCACAGAATTGCCTGATTCAAAAGATTATTATTTATATTCCTCTAATTGTATATTTGTTTTAATTTAAGTTTCAGAATAAAGAAAAAGATATAAAAAACAGGAAATAAATCTATAAACTTTTGGAATTAAAAAAAAAAGTCTTGAAACTGGACTAAATTAGACTTAAAAACTCATTAGCTTATAGACTTTACAGTAAATTTACATCTAAAATGCCTGGAGCACTGAAGGTGATGCTGAGTTTTAGTTAAAATGTGTTTTTTTTTTGGTTAAACATGCCCCTGTGGCTCAGCGGAGCACAAGCAAAGTTGATCTCTTATATTTTTGTTATTACGTTCTGAGAGTGTAAAAGCTTCCAGACAATTTATTGAGCCTGAAATGGGAACCTTCAGTTCAAATGCACATGCTCCCTCTTGTAATTGATTTTCTTGTCAAAACTGACAGACGGTGAGCTGCGTTTATCATTTTCAGGTGAATCCAAAAAGCAAAATAATAAATAAAAAAAATGCAAGTTGTGATGAAATGGAAACACTGGGGTCTACCTGCTGCTTTTATTAATACTCGCTGTTTTTGTTTTCATTATTAGATCTACTGGCAGCACAATGGCTTTGTGCTTAGCATGCTTGCCTCTCAGCGTTGGGGATCTAGGTTTAAATCTCAATCATGTTCTCCCAGTGTCCGTGTGAGGTTCTCCAGTTTCCTCCCACATCCAAAAACATGGATTCAAGGTAAATGGGATGCTCTAAAACCCTATATATGACCCTATATAGTCTGTGGGAGTGTGTGCTCAGCCATAGATTGACAGATTGGTGTATGTGCACTGTGCCCTGATACGCTTGTAGTTATGATGGAACCTCTATTAGTCAATTTCTAATTATATTTTTAAATTCATGTAAAGAATCGACTTTAGGTGTTTTAACTTGAAGGTCATATGCATACACACACACACACACACAAACACACATTCGGTACTTATTTCATCTCCATCGTACTCTGCATTCAGATTTGAGAATAAAAAAGTACATCTTATATCTTTTATACAAAGCATTACGAAACATCAATTATTAACCACTGGCACTTACATATTTATGACCGCTGACATTTTTCTACAACAGAGCTCAGCCTTAACAGATCAATGTAATGAATGTGGGAGACAATCTTTGCCACACAGGGAGAACATGCACAGAAATAGTACACCATTTTTTCCCTGCTGGTGTTTCTTCTATTGCCTTGCAATAAATCAAGTTACAGCAGAATCAGGATTTCGGCTGAACTAAAGACGGGGCTTTAAGGGACTCGTGTATTTCCCTTCTTACCTTTAAACATGTAACAAATATCCCAGAATCCCCTTTCAATATTAAGACGGTCCCACCCTAAAGTCCTTTGCTGAACTCTAAAGCTCATACTCTGCAGCTTGCTTCCCTTCTGGCTCACTTTTCTTTGGATGTGTGTGAATTATTTGGTAGCCATTTTCCTCAGTCGAGCAGCAAAGACAGCTGAGCGATTTCTGTTTTCATGACTCATGTCTTTACTCGCTGCAATTTTTATGAGTTCTTAATGTTCTATTAATGTTAAAGGTGCGCCGGCAGGTACTTTGCACAAAATGAAGGAACAGTGTAATAACAGATTACATATTAAATAACCGTTCCATTGTTCAGAGTGCAGGGTCAGCCATGATCCACCTTCTGTACCCTCTGGAGCAGAAAGCTTTGTTCATGGAATCAACATTGTATTTTCTCAGTAGATGGTTGAGTCTTGCTAGAGTGCCCAACAATTACCCTTTAGCGGATTTGGGTATTGACCCCTAAGCCTTTTAACCAATATACATTTATTTTCTATTCCATTAATCCTGATCAGGGGCACAGGGCTGCTGGAGAATGGCATTATCGAAAAATCCCACTACTCTTGATGTACCACGATGCCCACAGGCACAGATCAACCATGTCTGATTGGTAAAGGGCAAGGCTTATAAACAGAGTGGAAACATGGTAAGCACTTAAAATACATTAAAACAAAGTACGTTTTAGAATCTCAATGGAATTAAAAATAGAGTATGAGAGAGGAGATTTGCAGTCGCTCAATTTTTGCAGCCCCTCAGTGGTCAAGTTCAAACTGCAGTTCTAATATAAAGGTTTATACGGTTAGGGGGGCCCATTACAAACACGGGGCCATAAGAGATTACAAGCAGTTACACTTACATTATTTGTAACTTGCTGTCAAACTTTCCCACCTACACTGTTTTACAAATTACTACTCAAATAATATTTTCTCAGATTTTCTATATGAAATGTACCTATATGAATTGCAGTCATTGTAATTTTCCAGGCATCAACTATTACAATTGAAAGCTATTCGAACAAACTGCCATTGATAACAGTATATTAAAAAAAATAAAAATAAAACACTCAAAATGCATTTTTTTCAACCTTTTTATTTTTATAAAGAACAAAAAAATGTTCCTTTGTGATATTGTAAGCATTAGCAGGTTCTTACAAACTGAAATCAACCCGTTTTCAAGTCCAAACTTTATTCTAGGTGATGTTCCATACATTATGGAGGTCATCTTTACACCTTCAGGGATCCTAAAGGGGCTGACAATCTCTCTCCCCATGAAAGATGACCTCCATAATGTATGTGGAGTTTGAAAACTCTGCAGAATAATTTGGAACCTCTGATAGTTGATGCCTGGAAAATTACAATGACTGCAATTCATATAGAACATTTTGGAAAATCTGAGAAAACATTATTTGCATAATAATTTGGAAAACAGTGCACAAAAATTGTGCATTTCAGTGAGATCCAATAAACACCAACGTCCCGAGTTCCTGCAGGAAGTACAAGCACTCCTCACCTTCCTACGTTCGATGGGCCATCCGATATCGCCATCGAACGCAGGACCCCCCAAATGTCACATCAGGGTTTTCTTGAGTACTTATAAGGCTGAAACTTGGCATCATGGGTCCCTACCAGGTCCTGGGAACATGGACAGGTTCTTGCTTTCCTACGTTCGATTGTTTGTTCGCTGTCGCCAATGAACCCAACACCTCAGATGGATTGGGGTCTTGGCGAGAACCCACAAAGCTAAAACTCGGCTCGGTCGTTCCTCATCACGTCCTTTGAAAAAATACTGATAAATTGCCGTAGGAAAGCGACCGTGTGGACGCCGTCGTCCCAACCCACACTGTTTACATTACACATATACAATTGCCCCAGAACTCACTTTATAATACATTTATTATCTTCCGCTTAATCCTCTACGAGGGTCACAGGGGGGTTCCCCAATGCCCACCCAGAGTAGAACGTCTTGAGCGCTGGGCAGATACATCCAGGACAGGGTGCCAGTTCATTGCTGGGCACTCATTCACTCACATACACACTCTATACGGGGTAATTTAGAATAGCTAATTTACCTTGAATCCATGTTTTTGGACTGTAGGAGGAAACTCAAGCAGACACGGGGAGGACATGGAAACTCCACCCGGGTTGGGATATGAACCGGGAATCACCAGCGCTGAGGGGTGAACATGCTAAGCCACCTGTTTACTCGGTAATAATAAGTTTATTTAAAATATATAAATTCCAAAGCCATCACTCATTTATAAACAATTGGCGTGTGCTAGACGGACATTCCGCTGGTTGGGAATAAATTGTGGGTAAGAAGTGTTGTTAAAAGTTACGTGTACGCATATTTTCTGTGATTTATTTACAATAATACACAACTTCGAGTGTCGTGTTACTTTTATAAAAAAGTTACAAACACACTATAATAAAAAAACAAACTTTAATTTAATAAATGCGTTAAAAATCTGAAAATCTAAAAGCGAACGCTGATCGCTGAGTAACAGGATTTCGGTTTCTCTAACAATCATATACTGCCGTCTAGTGGCCAAATTAGAAACGTTTATAAAAAACATTGGGAAAACATTGATATGAATGGAGGCGGCACGGTGGGTTAGTGGTTAGCATGTTCGCCTCTCAGCGCTGGGGATTCCCGGTTCGAATCCCTATCTGGGTGGAGTTTCCATGTCCTCCCCGTGTCTGTGTGGGTTTCCGCCGGGTTCTCCAGTTTCCTCCCACAATCCAAAAAAAAAACATGCCCAATGATGGATTGGCGCCCTGTCCTGGGTGTAGCTGCCCAGCGCTCGAGATGTTCTCCCCTGGATGGGCATGGGGAACCCCACCATGACCCTCGTAAAGAAATAAGCGGAAAATAATGAATATATACATTGATATGAATGCCGTGTGTCATTGTCAGTAATGGACACACGGTTCGTTACGCTCCTTAAATCTGATTGGCTGACAATGACACACGGCTCAGCCAATCAGATTTAAGGAGCGTAACGACCCGTTTTATACATAACCGTGGTGTTTGGTCCAAACGGAAAGCAATCTGTGTCGGCGTTCACCTGGACGAGGATGTACTCACCTGTTTGTAGGACAGGAAGACGGGTCTGCTGAAGACGATCCACTCGACCACTTTGGTGCAGGGTGGGGTGGTGAGCGAGCCCACGTAGCGGTAGTAGCTCCCGATGGAGGACGGCAGAAGGTCCCTCAACACAAAGGGCTCCAGAAAAGTTTCTTTTTCTGAAACAGATGGAGAACAGATGAGAGGGAGGCTCATGAGCGGACATCACGACAGCAACACACGGACCTGCGGTTTGAGGTCAGAAACATGTTCTCCCAGGCAGCTCTAAGGATCTGGAACCGGCAAAACATCACGGCCCGCCGAGCGGACTGGAGCATCTCCAAACGCGGCATGGTCTGTGGGGTGCCGTCAGCAAAACCCCATAAAAATGGATCGTCCGGTGAAGTTTTTGGCGCCAAATTCATCATCGGACCTTAAGGGGTCTTGTACGGTGCATGTCTCAGCGGGTCACGCGGCGGCTTTGGCAGCACATGGATGACTAACTGCTTATGAGGCGTGATTTAAAGTCCCAGATACATCCAAACTCCAGACTGTAGAATACTTTACATATTAAAAAAAAACACAAGGGAGGAACATTCTGGGCTACACGGTTCTCAAGGAACAGGATGTTTTAGGCGAGTCCTTTATGCAGCGTGCGGGCGAGCGAGCCTCTGAAGCTGCAGCTGTAGTAGAAATCTGGAATAAGCTATGCATATTTCAAATTTTGTGTTGTACAGAAGCAGGTTCTCTCTCGGAGGCGAGGATTTCAGTTTCCCTGAGTGCACATTCCTATTCAGCTCATGTTGGATAAGCAGGTGATGCATTAACCCCTTCTCATCCCTCGCCGCGCCTCACGACCCGTTCTCCAAAGTTCATTTATTATGGAACGGTTCGAGACGCCGTAACGTCCTCATAAAGCTACAGGATTTAGGCTTTGTTTCATTTATGCACAACCACAATGCAGTGCGGCCACATTTCGGAAGAGGAACATTAAACTGTGCAGTCATGTGGACCTTCAGGACCAACGTCTGGAGCACTGTGGTACGGAGAATCCTGATCACATGGTGCGTATTACACTATACTGACAAAAGTATTCGCTCACCTCACATTAGTGACATCCCATAACTAATCCATAGGGTTCAATATGACGTCGGTCCACCCTTTGCACCTAGAAGAGGTTCAGGTCTTCTGGGAAGGCTGTCCACAAAGTTTAGTGTTTATGGGAATACTGGAGCATTCTTCCAGAAGCGCATTTGTAATGTTGAGAAGGTCTGGCTCTCAGTCTCCGTTCTAATTCGTCCCAAAGATGTTCTACGGGTTAAGGTCAGAACTTCCAGGTTCCTCCACGTCAGACTCTGTCCTCCAGGTCTTTATGGACCTTGCTTTGTGCGCTGGTGCACCGTCATGAGGAAGAGGAAGGGGCCGCCTCCAAAGTGTTCCCACAAAGTTGGAAGCATGGAATTGTCCAAAATGTCTTGGTGTGCTGAAGTATTCAGAGTTCCTTTCACTGGAACTAAGGGGCGGAGCTCCTGAAAAACACCCCCACACCATAATCCCACCTCCACCAAACTTTACACTTGGCACAATGCAGTCAGACAAGTAGCGTTCTCTTGGCAACCACCAAACCCAGACTCGTCCATTAGATTGCTGGATGAAAAAGCGCAATTCCTCACCGCTCCAGAGTGGGCGTGCTTTACACCACTGCATCCGACGCTTTGCATTGCACTTGGTGATGTATGGCATGAATGCAACTGCTCGACCAGGAAACCCATTCCATGAAGCTCTCTGTTTAGATGCCCCTGCATTAAAGAGACTAAAATGCCCCAAAGAATCACCATGGAAACAGCAAGTTGTGGCTACTGAAGGTGAGGTGGAGCTGTGAGAAACGAGCATCTGTGAGGTCAGACACTGATGTTGGGTAAGGTCGTCCCAACTTACACTATATTCATTCCACATATTCAAATGTCTAATCGCCCCAAACCTTACTTTGTAATAATACCTTCATTTAAAATATAGAAACTCCAAACGCCGTCACTCATTCAGAAACAATTGCATGTTCTCCACCGTAGCGCGATACGGGTATTCCGCTAGTATTTTATAAACACGGCCTCAAATCCAACCTGTTTACTCATCATGGATGGGTTGATAAACATTTTCCCAGCTAATTCACAAACTTTATTAGGCATACAGCCACAAACACAATCATACTGTACACCACAAAGACCTCGCTTCTCACACTGTGTGAGCAGAAAACAGATTCCCTTTGTGTACATCTGGACAATAAGCTCCCATAATGCACCAGTGGGCTTGTTTTCCTCTTTCAGCCAACGTCTCCGGTGTGTTTATTACGCTCTCGTGAGTCTCACTTTAGATCAGAGCAGAGTGTATACACACGCCGAACTGAAGTCAGCAGAACACAGAGGGTTTTGCTTAAAGAACGTAGACTTCAGTCGCTAATGCTACATAAGTTTGAAGTAAGACTGAAGATTTTTAAAGATTAAAGTCGTTATGCATTACATCCTGTCCCTCTGTTTTACTGTAAGGATCATTAAAAGGCTTAAAACTCTGTAAATCTGCTTATGGACCATGTGCTTCTGTAAAAATGCTATGTACAGCAATTTTTATCTTGAGCTTTTGCATTCGATTTAAGCGCCACCTAATGGAGCTCCCTGAAAATGTCACCTTATTTTTGCTTGTAAAATCTAATTATTTATTTATTCATTATCTTCTGCTTAATCCTTTACAAGGGTCGCGGGAAGGTGAAGGGGGGGGATCCCAATGCCTATCCAAAGGGGAACGCCTCGGGCGAGGGGCAAATACTCCCAGGACAGGGCGCCAATCAATCGCTCACACAGAGACTATAGGTGCAATTTCGAGCAGCCAATTTACCTTCAATCCCTGCTTTTGGAGTGTGTGAGTAAACTGGAGAACCCGGAGGAAACCCATGTAGACACAGGGAGAACATGGAAACTCCACCCAGATTGGGATTCAAACCGGAAATCCTCAGCGCTGAGAGGAGAACATTCTAACCACTAAGCCACTGTGCCGCTTAAAATGTAAACTTAAATATAAAATATTAAAAACATATTAAGTCGACAAATTTAAGTAAATTGACAGAAAAGCCTAAGGTCTATATGAAAGTTCCAGGAGCTTAGCGTGTGATGCCACTGGTGGAATACAGTGAATAACGGCGCTATGTAACGGCGTGGACGACGGAGTCTGACTGTGAATGTTCCAGCGCGGGTTCGTCAGATTTAGAAGATATTTTTGAAATAGATGAAGAGGATGAATCTGCAGTGACTGTGGGGGCGTTGGCTTTAATAACAACATTCAGTCGTTTTGATTTGCGTCAGAAGGGGCCACCAGAGGGCACTGTACACTGAATTACTGCAGCTCGAAACCACACCCCTTTTTGTCATTTTGCACATTCAGTTCATCTTCTTTTTAACGTCTCGGCTTGTTCTCCACCATCTACATCACCTATGATGTATACACAAACGCCGAAGACGGCAGGGCGGAGCTAAAGTAATGACGTTTAAGCCGTATTCCTTGAATTTGGAGGGGGAAAATTTAACCCTCGATGATCACAATAAGGTGGTGCTTAGCCTTTAAAGGTTAATGACTTTAAATCTCATGTCCGACATACCTTCCTTAAACAGGCCTCCAAACCCCCTTCTGCTGTGGGAGAACCTTTTCACTCAGTGGGATGAACAAAGAATCTCGTTTTTAATGTAAAGAAATGAGTATGAATCAGTATTTATTCTGCTAAGACCTTAGGTTTGGAGGTATGTTTGTTCTTCTGTATCGGCTTTAATAGGTCCAGACCCTGACTGTGGGTATTTTGTGAGGAACCTGAAGCTGGTGATGGAACACGTGGCTCGTACCGTCTCCCCGCACGGCTCTGTAGTGATGGGCGCTGATGTACGGCTCCAACACAATGCTATTGTAAACACTCAGATGTAACAAAGGCTCCCAGTGTTCCTTCAACGCACCAGTGAGTCATATGTGACCTAATGGTACGGATGGAAGATGTGGGGGTGGGGGGGGTTAAAGATACAGAAAACCTGTCAGGGACATACAGCATCCGCGGGATGATGTCACATCAACATACTGAAGTCACACGAATTACGAATGGCGTCCATTGTTTATTTCGTTTTCTTAGCTAATTCTAATGTCGTGTGAGGAACACGGTCGCTTCACCAGAAGAACATCCTGGTTCCATTCTCAGGTAAACAACCAGGAGTTTGCATGTTCTCCTCATATCTGTCTGGCTTTTCTTTCATAAGCTCATCTAAGCTTCCTTAGATGTATTTTGATTAACCAGCTGGACCCATTTCTTCTGCCATTATTCCATCGTGTCATCACTGATCTTCCATCTTTACTCTCACGGAATAATTACACAGACGTAAAGAATGTTTACATATAAACTTTAATAATCTGTCTGGAGTTGTCTTATACACTGTGTTTCCGATGATAGATAGACAGACAGGTAGATGATAGACAGGCAGACAGGTAGGTAGATGATAGACAGGCAGACAGGTAGGTAGGTAGATGATAGACAGACAGACTGACTGACAGACAGGTAGGTAGATGATAGACAGGCAGACAGACAGGTAGGTAAGTAGGTAGATGACAGACAGACAGGTTGGTAGATGATAGACAGGTAGGTAGATGATAGACAGACAGACTGACTGGCAGGTAGGTAGGTATATGACAGACAGACAGTAGGTAGGTAGATAATAGATAGACTGACAGACAGACAGACAGACAGACAGACAGACAGACAGGTAGGTAGATGATAGAAAGACAGACAGACAGGTAGGTAAGTAGGTAGATGACAGACAGGTAGGTAGGTAGGTAGGTAGATGATAGACAGACTGACAGACGGGTAGGTAGATGATAGACAGGCAGACAGACAGGTAGATGATAGACAGGCGGACAGACAGGTAGGTAAGTAGGCAGATGACAGACAGGTAGATGATAGACTGGCAGACAGACAGGTAGATGACAGACAAACAGACAGGAAGATAGATGATAGACAGACAGACAGACTGACAGGTAGGTAGATGATAGACAGACTGGCAGACAGACAGGTAGGTATATAATAGACAGGCAGACAGACAGGTAGGTAAGTAGGTAGATGACAGACAGACAGGTAGGTGGATGATAAACAGACAGACTGACAGACATGTAGGTAGGTAGTTGATAGACAGACAGACTGACAGACAGGTAGGTAAGTAGGTAGGTGATAGACAGACAGGTCGGTAGGTAGATGACAGACAGGCTGACAGACGGGTTGGTAGATGTAAATAAATTCACAAAGCTCAGGCACAAGAAGTACACTTTGTATATCAAGTGCACTTCGTTATGCTTATATGTAAAGGACATGTTTAGTCGCGCCGCAGATTGTTTGTCTGATTCAGCACATTTTTCCCTACATAGTGCACTATCACAACATATTTTACAATAAATAATTTGTGTTTTATCCAATAGTGAAATCTGAACGCGCTAATACAATCTACATGGCCGGTGTAACATAGGTCGTTATAGGACGTCAGTGCACTTCATAGGCGCGGTAAAGCGTTGGAAAGTAGGGAGTAGTGGGAAATTGAGGACACAGCCGGCAGATGGTACAACAGGAAGTAGGTGTCACGTGATGACGTCTTGAGTACAGGTGAAAATAAGGGTTCGGCTGTTGTCTGCTGATCGATCGTCCTACATTAAAAAATCATAAAGATGGGAAAAGGCGGCGGTTCCTTTGAAAGACTGCTGGGTGAGTTGTTTTATCACTCTGTGGTTTGAGTGTTTACCGTTTAAATGAAAGGTGTTTAGTCGTTGCCTTTTCGCTAAGGGGTTCTATTACACATTTATACCCTTTATTATCTTACTAAAAGTGCGTAGTCTGTATAGTAATGTCATTTGTATGTGGTTATTTCGACCATATTGTTTGTTTTAGGGTTAATCGCAGTTACGCGTATAAAAAATAACTCGAAGCTATATTATCTTTACCCGTTTTGCGTTTAGTCCCGCCCTCTGAATTGTGATAGGTTAAGATGGTTTACTGACAGGCTGTCCGACCTCTGTCGACCAATCACGGACGAGTAGGGCGTTTGCGTGTCGACTCTTTCGTGTCAAGCGGGTATTTAGAGAATACTCTGACTTGACTCGTGATTCGATTCCTCCTAAAATACTTTATTTAGGCGTTTTGTTGAAAACAATTGTATAACTAAATTGTATAAATAAATTGTAAAAATTGTAAAAATTGTAAAAATAAATTATTACATCTACGCGCATGTTTATTCCAAATTCCACATATGTGTTTTAATCATAATGTGTAAATGCACATAATCGCATATAATAAAATCTCCATATACAAACCGTAAACCTACACGACTGTTTCATTTCACCTTTATTGTTTCAAATTGTTAAATTATTCGTTTGAAGTGAAAACTCGTTTCTCAGCCGAATAACTTCATTGTTCTAGAGCTGTCTTAAGATTCGGCTCTCTAAAATCGTTTGAATTCCGAGAGTCGGTTCGTTAGATTCAAATGTCGGAAAACGGGTGGGAAAAATAACAAACGTCATTTGCAACCTATTGTCTCACCAAACCGCGTTTCCGCTTTTATTTCAGTTCCAATTAATTAAGAAGTCCCTGTAAAAACTCATCCTTGAGACGTGAACAGACTGTCAGTGTTTCTTTTGAGAAAATACCTGTTTATTCAGCCGCGTTAGCATCGAGTAGCCAACGAGCTACTCCCACTGACTGGATTTTTAAAGAGTTTATTTAAGTTTAAATCTACACGACATGGATAAAATCAGATTTATTATGTAGTTTACTCCGTAAGTCTGATCATGTTTGTGTGTTGACGACATGTTTTTTTGGATATTTTCATCTCCTGGCCCAGTTCAGTGGTAGTCCTGTGGGTTTTGGCTGTGTTCTATTTACACTGTATCAGTTTTGTCTCCAATAAAATATGTTCTTTTATACTGTTATTGTGCATCACGTGACATTTGGAGCCCAGTAAGCTAATGTTACATTTTATTTACAATATTTAAAAAAAAAACGTTTAAGTAGAGTCACTGTACAATGAGATTAAAAGCTCATTTTCAGTCCGGGAAGATGGTTCCACCATTTAGCAAGCTGAACAATACGGTTTGGATCACCAGGCGTCATTCATCACTAGAGGGCAGTGAACAAGTTTGATTTAGGAAAGATGGATTGAAGGAAAGAGGCGTCAGATCCAGAGACCGACCTGTAGGCCAGAGTCAGTACTAAATGCAGCAGCTAGAGGGAGCCAATGCAAAGGGAGGAGGAATGGAGGGACATGAGTTTACTTTGTGTGATTTGCAGAGTTTTAAATCAGCTGTAGAGGTCTGGTTGTGGAAGTTGGGAGAACAGCAAGCAAAGCATTACAATAGTGGAGCCGGGATAGGACGAGGGCCTGGAGCAGCATCTGAGGAGCCTGTTCTGTTAGGAAAGCTCTGATCTTCCTGATGTTCTACAGAATGAATCTGCAGGAACGTGCAGTTTTTACTGACCTGATCAGAGAGTTTGAGATGAGGGTCAGTCAGAGAGACGGTGAAGGTCACTTTCTCTGAGGTTCTATACGTTTGTCATCATGTCCACTCTCTCTCTCTCTCGCTCTCTCACTCTCTGTTGTATTTTGGTTAAATGTTTAAAATGAGGTCTGAACATGTCGTATGTATCGTATATTCATTATTATGATGTCATGAAAATTCCTACAAGAGTGTGGGAACGAGGGGTTCGTCTGAAAATGCTGAAGCCTGTAACTGGGTTGGTTTTGGGAGTGCGGGTCACATTTATTCCACATCGACATTCATCGACTTAAAAATATCTCACCTAATACTTGGGGTCAGATTGCTGGCCCCACACTCTGACCACTGAGCCGCCGCTCCCTCAACGCTGTTTGTGGTTGTGTTTACAGATAAAGCCACCAGTCAGCTGCTGCTGGAGACCGACTGGGAGTCCATCCTGCAGATCTGTGACCTCATCCGTCAGGGCGACACACAGTAAGAACCAGATGCTCTGTTCCGAGGCCTTTGTGTTAAAGTAGAAGTGTTCTACAGCTCACTGAGGTCAGTCAGTCGCTGAGGTCAGTCAGTCAGGTTTTTTGAAGGCAGACCCTGATGTTTTATGTGAGTTTAATAAATCTGGGATCATGTGATCCAGGTTATCAGGACATTACATCATGTTGTATGATCTTCAGGAAGTCTGTCTGCTTTGAAAATGTAAATATATTGTGGACAAAAATATAAGGACACACCTCTTAATTGTTAAATTCAGGTTTTTATTCAGCTTCGTTACCTCAGTGGGTAAAATCGAACACATAGCCATGTAGTTTGGACACTTTAATACTTTGTGGAAATAGTTTAGGGAAGGCCATTTTTACCGTTCCAATTTCTGTAAGCCAGGAATGGGTGACTGATCTGGAAAGACATGTCCTGAGTCCTCACATCAGCCCCATCCAACACTTTTTGGTTGAAGTAGAACAGAGCTTGTGATCCAGGCCTTCTCGTCCAACATCAGCAACTGACCTCACAAATGCTATGCTGGATAAATTTGCAGAACTTTCCACAGACTTTTCAAAGTCTTGGAGACAATGTTGTGCCCAGCTGTAAATCAGGGAACCGTCTTAGAATGGGATAAAGCTTCTGTCGGTGTCACCATACTTTTGTCTGTAACATGTTTTTGTATCATAGAAGTGAAATCTGACTGATGCATCCCTGTGGAAACCAGTACCATTACACTAACTCAGGGGTGTTCAAACTTTTTGCAAAGAAGCCGGGGGCCAATAGTTTCCTTTGATTTCTGACCGGCAACTAATTTTATTTCATTTAATTCATTTGCATCTTATTATAATTTTTTTTTTAAAACAAAGTTTGTTTCAGTGTAATTGTGCTGTATGGCTGTTGATAAATAATCAAAAGCCACTGCGCCCCTCTGCCTCTGAATACACACAGATAGTATTAGAATGGTGCCATCGTGTGGTAAAATGCAGAATTACATGACTTGTTTTAATGATATATTTATTTTGGAGGAGTGAAATCTTAACACGTTATAAGCCATTTGTTGGACTTTAGACAGCCCTGCATTGACCGCTGTGTTTCCCTCTGTTCGCACCGCAGGGCTAAATACGCCATCGCTGCCGTCAAGAAGAAGCTGAACGATAAGAATCCACACGTGGCTCTGTATGCACTCGAGGTGAAGTTCCATCTGTTTTTTATCTCATTTACTGCGTGGTGTGTGAGGGGATCAGATGTCTGCATGTCTGCCTTTAGCGCCCCCCAATGGCTTTAATGTCAGAATATACACTTGTAAATCTCAGAGCGACAAGGGGTTCGAAAGAATAAGCACCACAGACAGTTCTCCACAACGACACGATTGTAGGTTGGAGAGTTAAGAAAGTTTGTAATCGCACATGCGAGTGTGGGAGGGGTTTATAAGTTTTATTAGTGTAGATTAGATTATAGGATAATAGGATTAGATAATGGGACTATATGCAAAATAAGCATCTATATAAAAATAGGCTTTAATACAAACATTTATATTCTATAAAAGTCATCTGATACATTTACATTAATTGTAAAATAGACAATATTGTTGTAAATTGCATGACATTGTGTTTTTCTTTCAAAAAGAGGGAAATTTGCAGGTGATCCTAAACTTTTGAGCAGTAGTGTTTATGCTGGTAATCTTCAGCACTTTTAAGTTCTAAGTCTGGTGTTTTTTCTGAACAGGTTCTGGAGTCGGTGGTGAAGAACTGTGGGCAGACTATTCACGATGAGGTGGCCAGTAAGCAGACCATGGAGGAACTGAAGGAGCTCCTGAAGGTATCTGATTCCCTCAACTCACTCGCTTAATCTCCACACTGCATCATCATCATCATCATCATCATCATCATCCGCTGCTGGTGTTTCTGACTGAGGAACATGTGTATATATAGGGGACTCATTTAAACGGCTGGCAGAGATTCTGAGCACACTGTTGCTATGGTTACCTACTCAGTTCAAACCAGAGCACCTTCTATGATTTTGAATTCGAGTGAAATAAGCAATGAAGCTGTAAAGAACCACATGATTCAAAATACATTTATGGTCTGGTCTTTTTTTTTCTTTTTTTAAAAAAAACTTAAAGCAAGTGTTTGTGGGAGAGATGGGTTTTGAGAAGTTTCTTGAAAGTCAGTCAGCTTTATGGATGTTGTTGGGAAGGTGGTCCACCTCAGTGAGTTGGAGTCACCAGGCGACATTCTGTACCTAGTAAAGACCTCTCCACCTCATGCCCCCCTCCTCTGTTGTGTCCAAACCATGAAATGCGTTGTACTTCCTGCTTATGTCGTCGTGTCACATGCTCTTTGTTTGTAAAGCTCGGGGGAGTTCCAGCGTTTAAACGAGCAGCTTTACAGCTTAAGGGATTCCTTTTAAATCGAAGAAAGATCACCCGTGATATCTCTGTCGTGGGTCCGCTCAGTGGATTGTAGTCTGATGCGGACAGGAAGCTCATCGGTGGTGACGGGTTTCAGCATAACGGTATTAATGTGCTCTGTGGTCTAGATTCTCTATATATACACGAGTTGGCATCGTGCACTGTGGTTATCGTTGCACTGCTGTAGTACTGCAGACGGTCATGTTACAGATGTTTATCTGTGTTACCAAATATTTGTAGTCTACAATGTCTTAATTGTTATAATTTGGACTTGTAAAGGTTTTTTATATTATTTAAATTTGAAATAAATCAGGACCATGGAAAGAGTTGATATCATTAGGGTGGTTGATGATTATTAGTACTGCAGTGACACTGACATGGTGGTGCAGATGTTAGTGTGTGTCATGCTGTAGGATTTGAACCCTGTATGCGCTTACCGTACCCTTAGAAGTGTACCTAATAAAGTGGCGGGTCAACGGCATAATTACACATTGTGTTTTTGAACCATGTATACAAAAGGGAGAGGCAAAGGTTTAACAGACATTTTTTAAGCAGCTTGTCATAAAAAATGTGGAAATAAATGCAGTCGGCTGGCTTCACATTATCGTGTTTTCCAGGAGGTAGAATTGAGAAGTGAAAACTGACCGGTCACCTGTACTGGTGGAACGTTTACAGTACTGTGCTTTGTCCCCAGAAGCAAACCGAGCCCAACGTCAGGAACAAGATTCTGTATCTGATCCAGGCCTGGTCCCACGCCTTCCGCAACGAACCCAAGTACAAAGTGGTACAGGATACCTACCAAATCCTGAAAGTGGAAGGTAGGTGGACGCATCGACCTCAGGAACTCCTACCTGTACTGAGGATCCGACTGATCCCTGTCCTTTCATCCCATCAGGTCACGTCTTCCCAGAGTTTAAGGAGAGCGATGCCATGTTTGCTGCAGAGAGGGTGAGTTCATCTACAGCAGGGTGGGATACACACACACACACACTATATGGGGCAATTAATAGCATTCAATTTACCTTGAATCCCATGTTTTTGGACTGTGGGAGGAAACCGGAGATCCCGGAGGAAACCCACGGGGAGAACATGGAAACTCCACCCAGATTGGGATTCACTGTGCTGCCCACCACCCAATATCAAACTGTAAAATATAAAGACTTTAATTTAGCCCCGCCCCACGCTCTTTGGTTTTTGTATATACATCATACAGGACGTAGATGGTGGAGAACAAGCCAAGAAAGGGAAGCAGATGAACTGAATGTGCAAAATGACAAAACTGTGGTTTTGGGCTGCTGTGATTTAGTGTACAGTGGCGCCCCCTGTGCACAAATCACACAAAAGTCCAAATTATCAATAAAGTGGACAACATTGATCAACTTTAAAAGACACGTCCGCTCACTGCATTATTTGTAGCGCTCATTTCGTGATAGACGATTTAACAATATTATGGGATGTGGAAAGCGAGATAGGCACGAGCTTTACCGACAGTATTAACTGGTTGTTCGGCCGATGGAACTCCAAACTTGGAACTTCAGACGTCCCACTTCTGTTTCATGGCGTTCTGTCTTCCGCGGCATATAAAGGTTATAAACATTTGCCTTCGGTGCCGGCCGTCCTCCCTCGGCACCGCCGTGCTGCAGTAACCGGTTGCTATACCAACACTCTGGACATGTAAAGAAATGTTTTCTGAATCTGAAGAACCAGCGTTGGAAAGTTTACAGTCCATCTGGTCATCGCTGACGTTTGATCGCTCCGTTATTCACGGTACTCCACCAGTGACGTCGTGCGGTAATTTCCTGATATTTCCGGAGCGACCCCTGGCTTTTCCGTCAATTTACTACAACTCATCAAATTTTAAAGTTTTTTTTTTATACTTATGTTTAAATTTTAGAAGCCTAATAATGTGAAATCTTCAGGGAGCTCCATTAGGTGGCGTCCAATTCAGTCCTGGTATTTTGGCCTGAGGATTTAGTGAGGACACTATGACCTCACAATGACTTAATCTGCATCTCTAAGATGTCTTACTCGTCTCTTAATGTCTCACAATGTCTCAAAATTCAACAGCCGTCTGAGCCGATCAGCAAATAAATTCCCGATTGATCTGATCTGATGCCGATCTCTGTGCAGGCTCCTGATTGGGTGGATGCTGAGGAGTGTCACAGATGCCGAGTGCAGTTTGGAGTCATGACCCGAAAGGTATCAGCAGACACCACGTCTAAAATACCCGGCCCACTATCTCTCCCTTACATCACTTCACATCAGTTTATTTATTTAATCATGTATATATGTTTTTTGATTTAAATATTAGTTATTTAATTCATTGTTTATGTATGTATATTTTTGGGGGTACATGTATATAATAATTGGTTTGATGATTAAAAACATTAAGAGAAAAAAAAAGGAAATTGAATAAATTGGGTTGAATCAACAGAACGGTGCAAAGATGCAACAGGTTCCAGGAACATGGCAGTGTGTTCTCCTTACTTCTTCAGCCTTTCTAGTTCCCAGACCATAATATTATAGAGTAGCTCTGGATTCCTGAAGAAGCATTTCAAAACCATGTGCGATTCTGTAGACCGAATGAGGTACAGCGTCCCTAAAGCACTGAGAGTTAAGAGGCGTTGACTAATGACCTCATATTTCAGTGGACTTTAGGATTAAATCCCCCAACCTTCAGATTACCAACCCAGCAGCTCAACCACTGACCTACCAGACCCCAGAATATATACACACACACACACAAACACACACACAATAAATGGCCACTTTCTCTCAAGGCATCTTGGATACTTCCATCAAAGGTTCACAAAAGTGTTAAGTATGGTTCCAGTTATATGATGGGTTAGTTAGCTGGGTTATGATGTCATCAGTGGATCACCATTGTTCCCTCTCTCTCAGCATCACTGCAGGGCCTGTGGTCAGATCTTCTGTGGCAAGTGTTCATCCAAGTATTCCACTATTCCCAAGTTTGGAATTGAGAAGGAGGTGAGGGTGTGTGAGCCCTGCTTTGAGTTACTCAACAAGTAAGTGCAGTGGAGGAGAGTCGGGTGTTTTACGGTACGGAATTCTCACAAAATAAGATTTAAAACAAATAAAATGCTTACATTGTGAATGAATCACGGAAAACAGTTGTTTTTAGTCCTAATGTGTAGCGGAGTACAGTTACACCTCTTTTCTGTAATTTATTTACAATAATACACAACCTTCAGTGTCTTATTGTTTTTATAAAACACACTATAATAAAAAAACGGTTTGATTTAGAAGTGTGTTTATTGAACGCAAAGTTGGT
>JAOUQT010044014.1:0-11014 GCA_025769995.1 Xyliphius kryptos
TGTGTGTGTGTGTGTGTGTGTGTGTGTGTGTGTGTGTGTGTGTGTGTGTGTGTGTGTGTGTGTGTGTGTGTTTAAAAAAATACAATAGCAATTTTTTGTCACATTTTGCCTAATGTATAATTCATTATCAATCTGATTATCACTCACCGTTTTCATTAAGATTTATATTTCTTAATCTTACAATGTCTGCATGTCTTGTTCGTTTACTTTATTTCATGATCTTAAGTGTGTTTCCATTGAAAACAAGAAAATTTCACTGTGATCCAAACTTTTGAGCGGCAGTGTATATTAAAATTAAATGTATTTAATTTCATATATATGTTTTAAATTGTTTAGTTTTCATTTTGGGTTCTGAATGCATATCACAGTCTCGGGCGCTGCCTAGATACACGCAGGACAGGGCGCCAACCCATCACTGTACTGAACAGTTAAACCACTTAATTATTTACACAAAGGATGAAATGGCATTCTCCTTCTAAAACCTGTTGTAAAAAAAAAAGTAATTTCACCAAAATATCCACATGGTTACAAACACGAAATCGTTCATTTGTAATAATTCATTTTAACCACAAGGTGGCAATACGTTCCATTTTGTAGTTGTAAATCAGAAACGTGATGTATTACAGTTTCCACGTTTCCAACTGTTTCCTCATGTCTTATATTAAGAAAGATACATATTTTGCCCTGTGCATTGTTTACAGGATCAGATTATTAATCAGACATAATTAAAATATAATTAAAGTGAAGCAAAGGTTGTAGCTTTGATGTCGTTTATATGATTTTGGAAAACATCAGCACATAAGTGGGTTATAAATGTCTTCCTCTGTGTTCACCTCATTAATTTTGACAAATGAGGCTCAGACTGAAAAATCTGAGCTAAGTCCAAGAAAAGCAAATAATTAGTATTGTTTTATGAAGAAAGTGAAACATGAATAAATCAAGCATCCATTTTTAAAACCGGTATGAAATCTGATTATGATTGACAATCTCTTATTCAGGGTAAAATCAATTCTGTTTTGTGAAACAAACAAATCTGTTCTCATTCACACGACGAATTTGTATAAACTTCTGCTCATCATTATTCAAAAAAAAATGTGTTGCATGTTGTATTCAGCAAATAAAAAATAAAGGTCATCATTAAAATATTTTCTTAGTTCTTTTCTGTGTAATTTAGATTTTTTGTGTGTGTGCTGGTTTAAAGTTAACATACAGCTAAATCAAACTTTAACATATCAACTACATTATATACATAAATAAGGTACAAACAATCCCATAAACACATAGAGGAATTAAAAAAAATAAAAAAAGTCTAAAAGATAATCTTCTTAATCCTCTACTAGGGATGCGAAGGTTGGGGGGTACCCATGAACATCCAGAGGAGGATGTTTTGGGCGCTGGGTACACTTACTCACTCACATATACCAAGACTTTATGGGGCAATTTGGAGCAGTCAGTTTACCTTGTACATGTTTTTGGACTGTGGGAGGAAACCGTTTAGCCCAAAGGGAAACCCACGCAGACACAGGGAGAACATGGAAACTCCAGCCAGATTGGGATTGGAACGCGCTTACCACTAAACCACATAATATTATTATTATTTTATGTATTTTTTATTTTTATTTTTTTTATCACAGAAATTAACCAATCAAATTAACCCAACAGACCTCGAGTCCATTAACGAGAACCATTGAATGCCCCTTTTTCTAGTGTTTCTGAGCAGCTTCTGATTTAATGCCCATTATAACAAGAAATTCTCTACTTTGCCATCAACAACATATGGGACATTACAACAAGGACCAATTTCCCGAGCTGGACTAGCAAACATGTTTGGATTGTAAACACTTAAGTGCTTCATCCACTACTGCAGATACACTTGACTATTATGTGGGAATGTTAATACTGGCAGTGTGTTCACTGGGCCTATATGAGGCCCAGTGGCAACAGCACAGTGGCACCAGAGCTGGACGGTTGGTTTTTAGCTTTAATGACAACATGAGTCGTAACTTATGAGCTCCTAAAATAGTGAAAGGTGAGATGTTTAAGCTTAAAGTACATGTAAAACTTAATGACCTTCATAAATCACTGTCAGGTAAAAAGTCTACTAAACTTGAACTTTCTAACCAACACACAATGCTGTTGTAGGACATTTTGAATTGCTTTATACAAGAAGCTGTGGGCTTGTTTTGAATTTATCACTGTTTTTGTCTATACTATCTCTAAAACATTCATTCATTCATTATCTTCCGCTTATTCCTTTATTGTCCATGCACATCCAGGGGAGAACGTCTTGGGCGCTGGGCAGATACACTTACGACAGTGCGCCAATCCATCCCTGGGTACACATTCACTTACACAGTCACACATACATACACACACTATACAGGGCAATTTGAAGCGTTCAATTTACATTTATGTTTTTGGAATGTGGGAGGAAACCGGAGGAAAGCCACACAGTCACGTGGGGGAACATGCAAACTCCACCCAGATTGGGATTCGAACCGGGAATCCCCAGCGCTAAGAGGCGAATGTGCTTTCCCAAAAACAGTAAATTGAAATTTTATTATTAGTATTATGGTATATATTGATGAAGGCATGCTGGAGACAGAAAAGTTGTTTTAATAAAGTACTCACATTTGAGTTCACCTGTCTAGTGCACACACACAGCAGTCATCACATAAAATGTGACAGTAACAGCAAATGAAGGAAAGAAGCATTACAGTTTTTAAGTTTCGTTATCAAGTGTCCCCTTCAGTTGCTCCAAAAATAAAATCACTGACAATTGAACTCATGAAAACAATTTCTATTACCTATTACAGAAAGGCTCTATAACTGGCGTAACATCCAAATTCCTCAGGGTTTAGACAAACTATTCACATTCCACAACTAATTATAGTACTCTTATTGTTATCAATTGCATGCATTCTCTACTTACTATGTTGTCTGCTTCAAATAACCTTGTTCCTCATTATCATTTCCTCCCTCTCTGGTTGTAATGGCTGGAGATGTAACAGGCATGGAATGCAATATATGAAAATAGCTGGGATATTTGCACCGCTTGTGTAAACATTTAGCTATTTTAGGTAGTTTAGCGTTTCCTTAGATAGAGCTGTGTTTAAAAAAACTGCAATGAGATCACAATTTGTTCTGTGCAATTTACAGACTTTATCTATTAAAATCAGCAGAGAACAGGAAATAATTATCCATTTCATGAAACGGCACCATGTATTTTATTCTATGATCAGAATGCTCCGAAAAAACAAGAATGTTGGCAAAGTAATTGGCTTTGGGTCATAAGATGATAATATACACTATGTGTTCATCAAGTGTGAATAATTAAATTTTATTTAAATTGTAACGGTTATAATACTCATAAATTACCATAATAACCAAATTCACCATTCATTCATTAGCTTCTGCTTAATCCTCTACGAGGGTTTCTGGGGGTTCCCCATGCCCATCAAGGGGAGAACGTTTCGGGCAGTAGGCAGATACACCCAGGAGAGTGGGCCAATCCATTGCTGGGTACACACTCACACACACCGATCTAAGGTCACTAAGGGGGCAATTTAGAGCAGTCAATTTACCTTGAATCCATGTTTTTAAACTTTGGGAGGAAATCCAAGGGGAAACCCACACAGACACGGGGAGAACATGAAAACGCAATAAGAAACGTGCTATCCACTAAGCCTTCATGCCGCCCCACAATCACCATGAATATCAATTATGCTCAATTATACAGCACGTGGCTTAGTGGTTAGCATGTACGCATCTCAGTGCAGGGGATTCCTGGTTTGAATCTGGGTAGAGTTTCCATTCCAAAAACATGGATTCAAGGAAAATTGACTGCTCTAAATTGCCCCATATAGTCTGTGTGAGTGTGTGTGTGTGAGTGTGTGCGAAAGATTGGCGCCCTGTCCTGGATGGGCACCCAGCGACACTTGTAGAGGATTAAGCTGAAGATTTCCAAAAGTATTTTTACCAGATTTTGAAAAACGTGTTAGTGTGAATTTGTGTTCATCTATCCAGAAGAGCATACGTGAGGTCAGACCCCAATTGTTGGGCAAAAGGATTTGGATCCATAACAAATTACTTAAAGATGTTTAATGAAATAGAGCTCAGAAATCTGACAGTTTTTCCACATCTCACCCAACCATGACTTCAAGAAATTTGCTAATGTTGTAGGAGGCCACAGGCATGGTGAAACAAAAAAGGGCATTTTCCACACTGCAACTACAAAATTAGAAGTTTAATTAGAAGTATATAGGTGTATGAAGTGCACAGGTGGGTGGTTGATGGTATACTGTGTTGTATACTGTAATCGTAGACGTGGGACTTGATTAAACACCTAAATTAGGAGGTGTGTCTATAAACTTTTGTCCACATACTGTACATTCCATGGTCTTCATTTAAACCTTTAACTGTACAAGTATCATCCATATATAACTGTACTGCAGCTACTCAAGAATGGCCCTAAATCAGATACTTTAAAATCAATTAGGCACAAATAATTATCCAGAGAAATCCTAACAATTTTAAAGCATTGCAGGAGCATCATAGTTGGAGCGTTTCTAAACTACCATTTGCTTGGAGTGGGCGTGTTGATGTCCCCTTTTCTGTGGACAAACTTTTAAAAACATCTGAAGGCTAAACAAGTTCATACAAGCTGTTTAAAATGACTCCTATAGTTTACAGATACATTTTCCTTGGCCTTAATACTTCTGATGAAATTACTAGAATGTAATTAAGTGATATAAACGTTCTATACTTCTTTTTTTTGTTGTGTTTATTACACTGTGCAGTACTATATTTGTCATGCTGCCTCTCATTTTGCTGACTTGTATTTATTGTTATTAATGTGCGCAATACATTTTAGCTGAATAGAAAAACTGTATCATAGAACATTAAAGCAATAAGGTACAGAGATTGTTGGCATGATGAAAGGGGAGTACAGTTACACATCTTTCCCATGATTTATTTACAATAATGCACAACCTTCAAGTGCCTTATCGCTTTTAGAAATTAGTTGAACAAACACATTATAATAAAAAAAGATTTGATTCATAAACAAAATCGTTAATAAATAACCGTATAGTAATCATTTTTTAAAGTGAACACTGATAATTGGGTAACACGTTTCCGGTTTCTCTAACAGTCAAAGACTGCCATCTTGTGGCCAAATTATAGAAAGAGTTTTTAACAAAAGTTTATAACAAGAAAAACATTGGGAAAATAATGTATTGCGTAAGGAGCTCAAGGCACTCCTTACCTTTTCTGTGTTTTGTTTTCAGTTAACTATTTTTCCTCATTTGCAATGTTTGTGTTTAGCTAATTTACTGGGTTTTCTTATTGGTTCTTTTTCTTTTGCAAGTCGTGTTTTTTTTTTCTTTCACTGCAGCGTTCCCACACGGGTTCCACTCCGGCACAAGTGACAGTATTGTATATCAAGCATTAAAACAATGTTAAGTACTCAGAGGTGGGTGTTATTGTCAATAATGTCACAGTTGGACAAACAGCTCAGCCGGAACTACCCGTTTTAAAATGTGGAATAATAATCCTTCAATTAAGTATTATAAACAGCTAAGAAGTTCATCTGAATTTTAACACCAAATACTTATCAAATGCCCTGTTTATACACTATCCAATCAGTCATTACTATTTATCACTAGACCAGGGAATCTGGGTGAACTCCAAAACCAGCAAATCTGTCAGATTTACATGTGATAACATGTTGTGTCTAAAAGATAAATGCCTTAACAGTCACATTTATTTTCACTGTCACTGTGCCTGTTATTTCAAGATGATAAAAAAAGTAAAAGTCAACACTGATATAAATAAAATGCACCAATGCAGATCTTTTAAACAAAATGGGCAAACATACTGAAACCGAAAAGGGCCTGTCCCAAACTGTTTCCATACAATTGTTTAAAATTGCTTGATTCACCTTTGGCAATAAAACTGAATAAAACATCTGAATTCGATGATTAAGAGACACGTAAAGCATGTAGGGTCAAAGCAACTTTCCCAATTTGTGTTATGTAATTATAAGTTTATTTTCTTGCCTTTGCATTTATTCAATAAATATTCTGGTTTTATTAAAACATCATTAAAATTATGTAGTACTGAAAAAAATCCATTACATGATCTATTTTAAGTTTCACGGCCCAGTTCTTCTACTATAAGGTGCTTTTTTGGGCCTTGAACTTGAGATCCAATTTGTCCTTATCCAACAAAGTATGTAAAAATTCTGAATGAAGACAGTCTTCAGAGGTGAACTTTGATTCTGTCTCCAAACACATTCCCGTTCAACAAGTGAAATTCGATATTCATACCAAAACAAGCACATTTACAGGAACGGATCCAAACTGGCACGTTCCACATATACAGAAAGCACATTTGTTTTCTCTCTAATGCTCCACTAAAACATCTGTGTAAACATTTGAAACAAGGCTGAAGTGATATGGAATTACATTACTTCCAGAAATCCAAACAACTCAGACATTGACTGGTTCCAAAGGATACACACACAGCCATTTGTGGCTCTTGTTACATAACTCTTAATGAATATGAGTGATGATATCGCACAAAGAGATAATAAAGATCATACTGCGGGCGGTAAGGAAGACATCAAAATAATGGTAAGTAATAATTCAAAGAGTTAATTATAATCTGCCACGATGAGAAACATTGAGCCTGGACACGGTTGACCTGAGCTGGGCAGTGGCGCAAAATATATCATTTATCATGTATTATGGATCTCAATATTTTGTTTTGGTGAGACTTAATTTGTAATTACAGTGCTGGGACAGATGACAAATGTGTTACACTGTGCCTGTGTAACTGATTTAATTTCTGTTATTTATTATTATTGTGTATTTAAATTACACTATGTGCACAATTATTAGGCCAGTGAGTATTTTGACCATTTTATCATTTAAATGCATATTTTCCAACCCCAAGTTGTATACACTTGAATGCCTATTGAATTTAAGCATATTAGTTGATGTGTATTTGTGTAATGACGGAGGGTAGGCCCTAATGAGATCAACACTAATTCAAGTGTGTACAGTTATTAGGCAGCCTCTTTTCTTAGGCAATATGGGCCAAAAAGGGGACGTAATTAACTATGAAAAGTCAAAAATAACAAAAAAGTCTTAGATGGATACAGCACTGTTAAAATTTATAGGATATTGGGGCATATTCATATAACCATCAAACAATTTGTTGCAAATAGAGTAAAAAAAAAAAAAGCGTGTTGAGAAAGATTCTCAAATTAACAGCCAAAGATTTGAGAAAAATCAAATGTGAAATGACCAGAAACCCATTATCTTCCAGTGCCGTCATATTCCAGAACTGCAACCTACCTGGAGTGCCCAGAAGTACAAGGTGTTCAGTGCTCAGAGACATGGCCAAGGTAAGGAAGAGCTGAAACCCAGCAATCACTGAACAAAACACAGAAGTTGAAATGTCAAGACTGGGCTAAAAATATCTTAAGACAGATTTTTCAAAGGTTTTATAGACTGATGAGATGAGAGCAACTCTTGATGGAGCAGATGGACGACTCAGATGCCATCAAAGATTAATGCCAGCTCATTAAAGATGAGCTTGTTGGACCTTCTTGAGTTTCAGACGTTTTTAGTTTTTTTGAATCAGAGGTACAGCAAAAGTAATGAAACTTGTGGGCCCTTTTTAAATGGGAGATTTACAGTGAAAGGAAACAGTACACCTCTCTAAACGGTGTCTGGGAGGCTGTGGTTGCAACTGCACAAAAGGCTGATCGTCAACAGATTAAGAACTTGATGGACTCCATGAATGAAAGGCTTATGACTCTTATTGAAAAGAAGGGGGGCTATACTGGTCACTGAGTTTTCATTTAATGTCAAAAATGTTTTTTCGCCTCTGTTAATGTACATAGATGTTCATAATCATGGTCATAAATATAAACTTATTAAAACTTGATTCTTTTGATGTTTATAAGCTGATGAACAGTTAAAATATATAATTTATAATGCATTATGTCACTTTGTGTTATAAAGCCCTATGGTATGTCCTTATAACACTTTATGAGTGTGGTTATGAACGTCTATGGACATTAACAAAGTTTTATAATAAGCATTATAAAGCATTATGAATATTTTATAAAGCTCTATTAATGTGTTTATAATGCATTATAAATACCGGATTTAGGTTAATTGTTACCAAAATTTTATATCAATTTTCAAAACGTAATAATTTGACCCAATTATACATTACTGTAGGCGGTAAAATTGTAACACCACACTATTGTTATGTTATGCTATGATTTCACTACTTTAGCATTTCAAGCCTCTAAATTTAAGTCGCCAAGGCAATGAATTATTTACAATCACATGAATCCTCACACAGGCCTAGTGAGATTTTTAAACGTCCTCTCCCCATGAACTCGAACTTGCACGGTTATGAGCGAGGATCTGGTTTATCTCGAACTGCACCAATGAATAGCTGCTTGTGAAAGGTCAGACAGATTGCACCGCTGGCAGACAGGGCGCTGGAACATTCCCACTCCATCTACAACCACTAACCATCCATCTTTATAACAGTTAGCGCTAATTGTTTTTTCCAGCACTCCTGCTGCTTTCCTTTCTGCAGTTCTGCTCTAGTCTCAAAGTTCAATTCTTTTTAACATACTTTCCTGTCTGGGCTTCAGGCAAGTTGTCAATACATCCCACAAGGGTTTGAAAATAACACCACAGGTTTGACCATCCGGCCTCCGGTTTCAGTTTTGTATTCAATCTGCTGACTTGGACCAAGTCCATCAAGCAGCTTCTATTCATTGCATTAAAAAAAACTTTTAAAATTACAAAAAGCATATCCACAGTGGCTGCAATAATCTTACTGACTTTTGAATGCAATGAATCAGAGAATCTGAAATGCATGTGGCTTAAAACAATGTCTTCACCGTTGTACCTTAATGAAATTTAATTGTATAATTTAGTCATATGAACCTAATACATTCTAACTATAGCAATGCTACCCAATAACTATAAATCCCCAAATGTACTCCAATCCACCAGCATCTGAAGGAAATGGGTTTAAATTTGGATTTTTTATTAAGAATGTTCCTGATTTGTTTTGATTGATATTCCTGTATGTCATTCTGAAAAAATCTGATAAATACATCATTTATTGCTAAATGTGGACAAAGATGACACTAATTTCACGAAATAATTGTTCAAACATCAGGTATATGTGGGATTTATTTAGTATTGAATAAATACAGAGCAGTTGAGTATTAAACTTAATTGGTACAGTCAGAATGATATTTTATATCTTGCATGACATGAGTATTATATTCAGATTAAGACACATTTTGGGTCATGCAGGAGCCTCCTCAGGATCAACATTCCTGATCCAGGATGTTGAATCTCCTGAAGCCACCTCTTCTGATGTTAAACCTGGCTTATAGAGCCCTTTATTATGTTTAATTCATATGTGCTAATATATACAGAGCTGATCATTGACAATGAGATACGTACAGAGCTGTAATAAAATAGATTCTAAAATGACTTTCAATCATTATTCAGAGTATAACAGGTGGAGATGAAACAATAATAATGTAATGGCAGACACTCAGCGCTTAGCTTAAACACCTAAAAGAATTATAATGTTATACTCTACATCAGTACAAAAAGTCTCCTGTCCAATCAAATTACTTTCACACATCCTGCTTTAACTTTCCGTGTCCAAATAATTTTTGTTGCCACATTCCCGAATCAGCACTGAGCTGACGCTCACTGGAAAGTGCTTGAGATTTAAAAAGTTGATGGCTGTGAAACCTCAGCAGTTTACTTAAAACTGACTAATTATAAAAATTTAAATCAATAAATTTAGACATCAATCTGGTTTACAAACAGAGCTGGTAATATAACCAACACAAACTGATCGACTACATACAATAAATACTGTACATTTTCAAAGCCTGTGGTGTTCACCATCAAAGTTTAGTCTTATTCTTTTAGCAGGTGTTGCATATTTTTAAACCCGGCTTCTCAGTGAGGCCAATGATGATCCATTATGAAAAAAGAGTTTTAAACAACCCCCATGTAAAATGGAAAGTGTCCATATGCTACAGCAAGCGGCATATGATAAACCTGGGTGCCTGCGCCAACAGCCCATAATAATATTCACCACATCACCTCCCAATCTCAGCCGACTCAAGCCCAAGAGTACATTAAATCATGGGGGGATGCATCAGGGGAGAGTGCTTTTCTTAACCAGACACGTCAGAGAAGCTTTACAAGAAAAGTTGTATGAAAATCCATAAGGGTTCTAACAATAAACAATGCATCTTAATGTTTTTTTTATTCTGCCATATACTGCAAACCCAATATATTAAGCTTTAATTCATATTAGCCAGGAAATAAAACATATGCCATGCAGTAATCTAGATGGCAGCTCAGTTTCAGAAAACAAGCACATTTCTTTCCTGCCTTTTGCTTTCAATAAGGCAAAATGGTTGCATGTATGTCTCAGAGTTAGGTTTTCCTGGATTGGCTTCGGTTGCTGCAGTCACACTGAACACTCAAGCTTTGGCCACACTGCCAGCAACAAAAGTGCTCTTTATGCCAGGCCTGGCCATTCGTCTCTTGATGGAAAATGTCAGTGAAGATCACCTGGGAGATCAAGAGGTCCGGGGTTAGAGGTTTAAGGTTTCAACCCTAATTTCCAAACATAAAAGTGTAAGCAGATAGTTGTACTTATTGGGGCTCCATTAAGAGGTACATTGTAAACCCTTCACACAAACTACCCACAATATTTCAGCACAGTGTACATCAGAATTAAAGTCTGCTGTGATTTTCTTTTGGCAGTCTCACTGCTGCATGCGGTGCCAGTCTGTAAACGACAACTACAAAATCTCAAACTGGATGTTTCCTCCTCGAAGCTCTTGTTGTAGTATTAGCTGAAGCCCACAACCTGATTTAGTACACACATAGATTATATATACACTGTTCAAAAAAAATAAAGGGAACACAAAAAT
>JAOUQT010044023.1:0-11014 GCA_025769995.1 Xyliphius kryptos
TTTTTTTTTTTTTTTTTTTTTTTAAGAATTTTTGATATCTCTATGAGTGTAGAGGTCGTCCTGTACGTCTCTGCCAAATTTGAAGTATGTGATGTGTTTGGAACTGTCCAATTAAAGCAGGACCCGTATTTTGGATTGGGTCCCCTGGTGGGTCCCCCGTGGGAATTTTTTTGGAATTTTTGATATCTCTATTACTGTAGAGGTTATTTTAAATATCTCTGCCAAATTTGAAGTTTGTAAGGTGAGTGAAAGTGCCCAAATTAATCAGGGCCCGGGTTTCAGATTGGGTCCCCTGGTGGACCCCCCAGTAGGATTTTAAAAGTAAAAACTGCTTAGTTGTTTTAGTGCATGGTGGGAAATGACGGTGCCAAGTTTCAGTCTTGTAGGTAGTCGGTAAGTGGGAGAATTAGCGATGAGTCAGTGAGTCAGTGAGTGAGGGCTTTGGGTTTCATAGGTATAGGAGATAAATACACTGTTCAAAAAAATAAAGGGAACACTAAAATATCACGTCCTAAATCCATCCATCCATTATCTTCCACTTATTTCTCTACTAGGGTTGCGGTGGGGTTCCCAATGCCCTTCCAGGGGAGAACATCTCGGGTGCTGGGCAGATACACTCAGGACAGGGCGCCAATCCATCACTGGGCACACACTCACTCAACATAGCACTCAATTTACCTGGAATCCATGTTTTTGGACTGTGGGAGGAAACCGGAGAACCCGGGGAAAAACCACATGGGGAGAACATGGAAACTCCATCCAGATTGGGATTCGAACCGGGAACCCCCAGCGCTGAGAGGCGAACCTGCTAACCACTAAGCCATCGTGCCGCCCCATGACTTAAAAACCTTCTGTAGTTCATTCATTCATCCATCCATTATCTTCTGCTTATTTCTCTACTAGGGTCACGGTGGGGTTCCCCATGCCCAGGGGAGAACATCTCCGGTGCTGGGTACATACAACCAGGACAGGGCGCCAATCCATCGCAGGGCAAACACACAAACACACACTATACAGGGCAATTTGGAGCATTTAATTAACATTGAATCCATGTTTTTGGACTGTGGGAGCAAACTGGAGAGCCCAGAGAAAATCCATGCATACATGGGGAGGACATGGAAACTCTGCCCAGATTGGGATTCGAACTGAGGCGAACATGCTAACCCCTGAGCCGCCGTGGAGCAGATGTTGCTAATAAAATAGCTGGTGAGTGTATATTGATATTTTCTGAGTTGTAAATTTCTGTCTCCTTGGTAACACATCCTTATAATGAGGTGTTTATCAGCTAATACAGTGTGCACAAGCTTGTGACAGGTTATAAAGCAGTGCCAGCACTCCACCGGCAAAAATAAAAATAATGGGAGGCGAGGGACTGACGGTCCTCTGAACTGACAGGCCAGAGTTTACAAGCGTGATCATGAGCACGAAGCAGCGGTCTACGCTACGATCACCGCAAGCAAAGCTCCGCTAATATTCACGATCTCCCTCTGAATATTCATAGAACCTGAAGGTTTCTCAACCAGACTGACTTCCATTCGGTTAACATGATAGAATGTATAGAATAATAACCGGCGTGACGCTAATCAGGGATTCCTAATGCCTTAGTATTGTTTGATTGATTGAAGCAATACGCCACAAGAGGGCGTGCATTATTGTGGATAAACCACGGGAAAGGGGCGGCACAGTGGCTTAGTGGTTAGCACATTCGCCTCTCAGCGCTGGGGATTCCCGGTTCGAATCCCCATCTGGGTGGAGTTTCCATGTCCTCCCCGTGTCTGCGTGGGTTTCCTCCGGGTTCCCCCGGTTTTCTCCCACATTCCAAAAACATGAAGGTGAATTGAATGCTATAAATTGCCCTGTATAGTGTGTGTGTGTGTATGTGTGTGTGTATATGTGTGTTTGACTGTGTGAGTGAGTGTGTACTCAGTGATGGATTGGCACCCTGTCTTGGGTGTATCGGCCCAGCGCCCGAGACATTCTCCCTGGATGGGCATGGGAAACCCCCCCGCGACCCTCATAAAGGAATAAGCGGAAGATAATGAATGAATGAATATATAATGTTTGGTTAGTGTTACTGATAGCATACTGTAGAAAAAATCTCCGATTGAGACAAACCTGTGAAAAAGTGGTTGGTAATTATCAAACAATCATTAAACCCTTTTAAAGAGCTGATGACGTCTGCACTGATAAGGATATAATGGACACATTGTACAAAACAAAATGCTTTTGGGTTGCTGAGTACTAACAAGCTCTACATGCAGAGGTGGATGTTTCTAATGATGTGGCCATTAAAGACAAGCCTAAAACACTACCGTGTCACTACTATTTCCATGTCACCATTGTGTTGAGAATGATCACTCAAATGTTATCCAGTCGCTGGTTGTCCTTTAATGGGCCCTTTCCATTGAAGGATGAGGTCACTAATTGCGTACCTACAAAGTGCACCAATATGAGGTGAACCTGAAAACAGCCATTTAGTTTAAGTGGTTGGTGATCAATAGTGCAGCACAAGGATGCCATCCTTTCCATCCAGAGAGGCCCAATTATCACTGCGCATGGGTGGCTCTGGCATTGTCAGGCTCCAGCTCACTGTCTCCGTACAATAGAGCAGTGTTGACACTTTGTGCAACGTATGAGACTTTTTTGTATTTCCAGCTATATTGAAGCAATGTGTGAAGTCAATTTTTTTTGTATAGAGGTAATCAATATGTCTTGCAACTGTCAGTTTTATGGATAAAAGATTGTATTTCAGAAGGAAAGCTGTGCGTATGAAGGAGTATTGTTTCAACACAAAATAAAAAGAATAAATTCTGGGGAGTTAAAAAATATTGCTTCAAAAACTATTTACATACCCAACTTAACTAACCAATCACAATCTGCATTTACATGCATACATATCTTATATCTATTCTTTTATAAAATAATATGCAATGTGCTACAAATTATACTTATTTTTATAAATAGCTTATGGCCGGACATCATTTGCTATTTCTGGAAGGTTGTAACAGAATGTTAGTATTTTACGCAAGTAGAAGATTTTCGGTTTCTTTAACAAGCAACCATCTAATTGCAGGACACAGTTTATGAAAAACTTCGAGAAAACAATATATTTTATATTGCACATTTATATGACTGTGAAGTGTGGGTTATTGTGAATAATGTCACGGCTAGACAAACGGCTCAGCCAATCAGATTTAAGGATAAGAATTAGTTACAGCAACATACAATATTTTAGAAGATTTTACTTTTGGTTTGCATGCTTTTTTTTGTAAGTTAACTTCTTAAAATTTACAGTGTGTGTGTCTGTCATCTCTATAGCGATTGGTGCATGGGTAGAGTGGAGGGGATGAACGAGGCGCTTTGCGAATACTGATTGGTGCATGGGTAGAGTGGAGGGAAAGACGCAGGGCGGCTAACATGAAGCTAATGCTGTAAGGCATGCTACTGACCAAATGTGTCCAATCCCGCTTCACTTTTTTTGTAAGTTAACTTATTAGAATTTACAGTGTGTGTGTGTGTGTGTGTGTGTCATCTCTATAGTGATTGGTGCATGGGTAGAGTGGAGGGGATGAACGAGGCACTTGGTGTATAGCAATTGGTGCACGGGTCGAGTGGAGGGGATGATGCGGGGCAGCAAACATGAAGCTAATGCTGTAAGGCATGCTTCTGACCAATTGTGTCCGATCCCGCTTTGCTTTTTGAAAACTTTAATGAAGACAGAATTAAAAAAAAGTTGCCAAATAAGCAAAACCGTGAGTGACTTCAGTGAAACCTGCTGCAAAAATGCTCGCCATTCGGGCATAGAAAGGGTAACGGCTAATTGTATTATAACTAACTAGCGGGTTACCTTTGCTGCGCTACGTTGGAGAACTTGATAACAGTGTAAAAGTTGAAACACAAATGTTTTTGATGGCTTTGGAGTTTTTTCCAAGGACATAATAAGGAATGACTGAGCCAAGTTTCAGCTTTGTAAGTACCCCCGAAGACCCTAATCCATCTGAGGTGTTGGGTTTGATGGCGATGAATTGTGAATTAAAATTATACTTATAAGAGTGAGAACTCGTTTTTCCAAAGACATGGTCGGTAAGCACGGTCCCAAGTTTCAACCTTGTGGGTACTCAGGAAGACCCCGATGTGACCCTGGAGGGTTTTTGCGTTCGTTGACGATATCGAACAAACCATCAGATTTAGAAAGCTGAGAAGCAGGTAATTTCTTCTGAGGACATAATGGATATGAAAGAGCTGTTTTAGACCTATAGGTACTCGGGGGGACACTGAGGTGACGCTGGTGGGGTCTTCCGTTTAATGGTAGCGTATAATGATATCGGACAAACTAACAAACTTTGGAAAGTACGGTTTTCCAAATTTCAGGCTTGTAGGTACTTAGTGAGTGAGTCAGTGAGGGCTTTGGCGTTTATAGGTATTAATTAATATATTCATTACCTTCCACCTAATTCTCTGCTAGGGATGCCGAAGGGTTCCCCATGCCCATCCATGGAAGAAGATACACCCAGCACAGGCTGCCAATCTATCGTTAGGACTTGTTTTGAAATAAAACAATTTACATTTAATTATTTAGCAGACGCTTTTATCCAACGTGACTTACAAGGATCCCAACTTGGTTGGGGTCAGAACACAGGGTTGAAACAGAATCCTGGAGCAATGAGGGTTAAGGGTCTTGCTCAAGGACCCACATCGGTAACTTCACTGGACCTGGGATTTGAACCCTCAACCTTCTGATTGATAGACCAACACCCTAACCACTGAACTACCACCTCCCTTACAATGAAAAATCATTTAATGTGAAGCACCCATTCATCACCCAAGTATGAAAAATAATTGCAGCAGCATCACCTCCAGTGTCTCCAAGTACTCCAAGCGTGCCCCCATCGCCCTCCAAAAAGCATTCCAAGTCACACATCAATACATTTTGTTGGATTTGCAAAGTAAAGGTTTGTTGGAGTACTTTTCAAGTATGATTGTATGAGTTGTGGCTTTTGTAGATAAAGAGAGAAAGTACAATCAGTTCACACAGGCGCACTGGAACAAATAAATTGTAAAGGTGCCGAATCAATGCTGAGGAAACGGATAAAATCAGCCAATTTAAACTGCACTGATTCTCTTTTTTGTAATGTTGATGTCACCAGGAGAATATACTTTATCAAATAGTATTTGTGACTATTCAGAAGTGGTCACACTTCTTACACTAAAATTCCAAAAATTACATCATTCATCAGACTGGCCAAACCTTCTTAGTTATAAGATCAAGCATTTGTACTTGTTTGCAGCAAAGGATGGCTTACATGCTTTCATATAAAGAGGCCTGGACCAATGAGGTTAGTGCTGCGCCTTTTATGTACCTTTTGAGAATTGTACGTGTGTGCGTGTGAACGTTGCTAATCGGTCACATTTTCAGGCACAGAATTAAGTACAAAAAAGTAATGCTTTAAAAAAAGGAAATCAGTTTTTAATTTGGAGGGTGTAAACCCCTCAGCAGATTCCTTTGTAAAGATTTCTACTTTTTCATATGCTTACATTCTCCATAACATTTTAACCTCACAAGATCAAAGAATGACATTTTATTTATTGAATTCTGTTCTCCATCCATCCATTATCTTCTGCTTATTCCTCAAATATTGTCATGGTTGGGTTCCCCATGCCCATCCAGGAGAGAACATCTCAGGCGATGGGCGAATACACCCAGAACATTGTGCAGGACACACTCACTCACACAAACACTCTATTCGGGGCAATTTAGAGCATTCAATTTACCTGGAATCCATGTTTTTGGGCTGTGGGAAAAAAACGGAGAACCCAGAGAAAACCCACATGCACACGGGAAGGACATGGAAACTCCACCCAGATTGGGATTTGAACTGGGATCCCCCAGCGCTGAGAGGTGAATGTGCTAACCACTGAATTCTGTTTAATTTATTAATGTTACAAAAATCTCGCAGCTTGCCCAGCAATAGATTGGCGCCCTGTCCTGGGTGTGTATGCCCAGCGCCTGAGACGTTCTCCCTTGGATGGGCAGGGGGATCTCCACCGCAACTCTAGTAGAGGAATAAGCAGAAGATAATGGATGGATGGATCTTGGAAATTGAGTTTGAAATCTAAGAGACTGAGGATTATTAAGCACAATAAAAGCGGCGTTGACAGCCAGGCTTGAAGTAACAATATAACCTGATTAATAATTAACACAGGGTGGCATGGTGGCTAAGTGGTTAACACGTTCGCCTCTCAGCACTGGGGAATCTCTTGGCCTAATCTCAATCTGTGTGGAGTTTCCATGTTCTCCCCGTGTCTCCGTAGGTTTCCCCTGGTTTTCTTCCACAGACCAAAAACATGGAATCAAGGTAAATTAAATGCTTTTAATTGCCTCTATTGTGTGTGTGTGTGTGTGTGTGTGTTTGGGGGGAGGGGGGAGGTGCCGCCCTGTCCTGTCCTGGGTGTATATGCCTAGAACCCGAGACTCCCCTGGATGGGCATGGGGACACCCCCCTGCAACCCTCGTAGAGGATTAAACGGAAGATAATAAATGAATAATAATTAACACATCATTTTAATAAACTAAATGACTTTTTTTTGGATATGTAAGCTTAAAACTACAGTGCAGACCACTCTTAGACAATATAGCTTTATGTGATTTTTTTCCCCATGTGTTTTAATAAGAGCATTAAACAACAAAAGGTGATAATTACAGAGTGAACCAAGGTGTCCTGCTGGTATTGCTGTATCAGCCCACGGCTAGTTTTTTTTTTATCTTGTGGCATACAATAAAGTGACAGTGGTTCCAATGTTCACTGAATCTATAAGAAATGTCAAAAGCCTACAGCATGCCTTAGGGGTTCTTTCCAGCAATGAGTGGTTTCTCCCTCCTGCAGGTAGAGCACTGGGGGATGAGTGTATCAGATCACTGGCTGTTGAGTACACAGCAAAAAGTGCCATGCTGGCTATCTCTGCTCCTTTCAAAATAACTTTTGATGAAGTAAAGTTTACAAAAATAAATTTAATTTCTTATTCACTTATCAAGATTAGGGTCATGAGGGTTGTGGAGCCGGTCACAGCACCCACTGGGAAAAAGATGGGAAAAAAGGTCACTAGTCCAACCAGTTCCATTGTTTTGGAAATCCGCTTGTACTGTATGTCTGTCTATGTGCATGTTGATGTGAATCTGCTGAAATATACTACTTTATTTATTCATTCATTCATTATCTTCCGCTTATTCCTTTATGAGGGTCACAGTGGGTTTCCTATGCCCATCCAGGGGGGAACGTCTCGGGCGCTGGGCAGATACACCCAGGATAGGGCGCCAATGCATTCCTGGGCACACACTCACTCACACAGCCACACAAAAACAAACACACTCCATACAGGGCAATTTAGAACATTTAAGTTACCTTAAATCCATATTTTTGGAATGTGGGAGGAAACCGGAGAACCTGAAGGAAACCCATGGGGAGAACGTGGAAACTACCCTCAGATGCGGATTCGAAACGAGAATCCCCTGTTTTGAGAGTCGAAGGTGACAAGTTTCAGGCTTGGAGGCACTTGGGATGACCCCGTTGGGACACTGAATTGCGTTTGATGGCAATTTCCAATGAACCATTGAACAAAGAAAGGTGAGAAGCACTTTTTGCAAGGACATGTTATGGAATTACCATGACCAATTTCAGCATTGAAGGTACTTTGGAAGACGGATGATGTGACACTGTAGGTGTCTTGCGTTCAATGGCAATTTCGAAATAACCATCAAACGTAGGTGGGGTAACACTTAGTTATTCAATCACCACGCCAAATTTCAGTCTTGTAGGTACATGGTGTATTAGTGATGAGTGAGAGTTTTGGTGTTTATAGGTATAGATGTGAATCTGTTCAATGAAATATAGTGTTAAGGATTAAAGCATTTCTTCATTTGAACAACTAAACAAAGCAACAATAAGATGTATTCCTTCTTAAAAAATGTTGAGTAATGTTTTTCATTGGATTACTTCAGTGTGCCATTAGCTCTCCTGTGGATTCCTTAAATAAAAAATGAACAGCCTGGCCTGCCAGAAGAAAATAAAAGTCTAATCACACTGTCCCAGTTTTATATAGTTTGTACTGGCTACTATAAAGTCCTTTTAATGACATATAAAGCTTTAAATAGTCTCGCTTTAATCTGAAGCGTGGTCCATCCTGTGTACTCAACAGGAACGTTTACTGGTGGTATCCATGATTAACTGTCATTTTATTCAGTTTAGTTCCAGGTTTTATCATCAATTCAAGTGCAGTAAAGCATTTCCAACTCCGTTTATATTCTGTTACTTTATTGCTTGTTAACATTATCTTAAATGTTGTTGGGGCGGCACGGTGGCTTAGTGGTTAGCACCTTTGCCTCTCAGTGCAGGGGGTTCCCGGTGTGAATCCCAATCTGGGTAGTTTCCATGTTCTCCCCGTGTCTGCGTGGGGTTCCTCTATGTTCTCCGGTTTCCTCCCACATTCCAAAAACATGGCTTCAAGGTAAATCAAATGCTCTAAATTGCCCCATATAGTGTATTTGTGGCAGTGTGTACCCAGCGACGGATTTTGCACCCCGTCCTGGGTGGATCTGCCCAGCGCCCAAGACGTTGTCCACTGGATGGGAATGGGGAACCCCTCCGCGACACTCATAGAGGAAAAAGCGGAAGATAACGAATGAATGAATAAGTGTTTTTTTTTTTCGCATTTGGATGCTGGACTACTGTGGTGCTATAGAACATCTCAATGAAGATCCAGCCATCCATTCATTATCTTCTGCTTATTCCTTTACAAGGGGGAATAATACATGGGGTTCCCTATGCCCATCCAGGGAAGAACATCTCAGGCGCTGGGCAGATCGGACACCCAGGTCAGGGCACCAATCCATCGCTTGGAACACACTTACTCACACACCCACACACACTGTACGGGGCAATTTTGAGCGTTCAATTCACCTTGAATCCATGTTTTTGAACTGTGGGAGGAAACCAAACCCTGGGGACACGGGGAGGACAAGGAAACTCCACCCAGATCGGAATTTGTATCGGGAATCTTCAGCGCTGAAAGGCGAACGTGGTAACCAGTAAGCCACCGTGTCGCCCCCTTACTGTCGCGGCTTTTAAATGTAGCTTACTGGCTTACTGGCTTACTTTTCATGCCAAGGCTGATATCAGTGGCATCACTGGCTCAGTAAAAACTGATGGATCAATCAGAATGTTTTTCATTCTTGCTTTTAATTTAGCTATAATTTACACTTTAATAAACATACATTTTAAAATGATATGCATGAAGAAACAAGGGGAGGATAAAGTTTATGTGAAAGGTTTTTAAATGATGGTTTGGTATTATATCCATGTGTTGCTGCAAAATAAAGGTTTAAATGTATTATTTGAATAAAATCCATAAGGATTTTCAATAGAACCCAATGACTATGCAGACCTGCAAAGACATCTCCTAATCTAATACGAAAGCCCTGTGAACAGATTATAGATCATGGATTGAATAATGCAAATTAAGTTGCTCAGTTAATTGAAGTTGCCTCTGAATATTATGACCTGTCTCGTTTGAAATATGGTAGCTTTAATTCAGGCTCAGGTTGTCTGATGGCAAACACACATGCACACACTATTTTGTATAGTGTGCCTATTAAAACTAATTAAAGGACATGCTGAATGCCAATGAAGCATTACTTTGCAGTAATATGTTCTATTTGGCATTGTTTGTAGAATAAAGGTCCCCATAAACTTAATTCTAAAGCAATAATGATAGTATTATCTGCAAGCTCATTCATTATCTTCTGCCTAATCCTCTACTAGGGTTGCTGCTGGGGGGATGGAGGAGATCTTCTTGGGAACTGTGCAATACCGCCAGTATAAGGTCCCAATCAAACACAGACACAAAAAGTATATGGGGCAATTTAGAAAAGTCAATTGATCTTGAATCAATGTCTTTGGACTGTGGAAGGAAGCCGGAGAACCCAGAGAAAACCCATGGGAAGAACATGGAATCTCCAACCAGATTGGAATTTGAACCAGGTAACCACTAAGCCATTCTATATCTTCAAATGCCAAAGCCCCCACTGACTCCCTCACTCATCACTCATTCTCTCGCCATCAGTGTCACATCTGGTTCTTCCCGAGCACCTACAAGGCTGAAACTTGGCACCGTGATTACCCAGTACCTCCTTTAAAGACCAGGTTCTCACGTTTCTACGTTCATTAGTTTCTTCGCTATTGTCATCGAACACCGATTGGGGTCATTGCGAGTATTTGAATTGCCACTAACCTCACTCTGTAATAAACATTCGTTTAAAATATATAAACACCTGTACCATAGCTTTTCCACCGTTGTGAAGCTTGGGCTTTCCGTTCGTTAGTATTATACAGGGCTTTTCTGTGTAGAGGCTGCATGTCTTCCCTGTGCCTGTATGGACTTAACTGGGGTCTTAGAATTCTTACCTTAGAGAACAATCAGGACAGCTGAGAAAATAATTAGTCCCCCACTGCCCACCATTCAGGAACTTTACATAATAAGGACAAGGAAAAGGGCAGAAAAAATCATTACAGACTCTTCCCATCCTGGGCACAACATCCTCAAACTCCTTCCCTCTGACAGACTACTGAACACAAAAACCACCAGGTCCAAGCCATCACCATCATGAAAACTGTGTACATTTTATATTGTCTATATATTGTGTATTGTATCGTGGTTAAAGTACAGTATGTACAGGGGTTGGACAATGAAACTGAAACCCCGGTCATTTTAGTGTGGGAGGTTTCATGGGTAAATTGGAGCAGCCTGGTGGCCAATCTTCATTAACGTCACATTGCACCAGTAAGAGCAGAGTGTGAAGGTTCAGTTAGCAGGATAAGAGCAACGTTTTGCTCCAAATATTACAATGCACACAACATTATGGGTGCAGAGTTCAAAAGATGAACATGAACATGAAAGTGAAGTTGAACATCTCCCATGGTCTGCACACTCACCAGATCTAAATATTATTCAGCCACTTTGG
>JAOUQT010044048.1:0-11013 GCA_025769995.1 Xyliphius kryptos
CATAAATGTGTTGACTGAAAGCGAATAAACTCGCCTTCCGCGACATAATCCAGTTCATTTTATATACTTTATCTAATGACCAAATTACAGAATGCAGTTTATGAAAAACATCGGATAACGATATATTTTATATCGCACATTTATACCAATGTGAAGCAGTCAGAGGTGTGGGTTATTGTTAATAATGTCACGGTTAGACAGAATAATTTATTGATCCCCGAGTGGAAATTGCAGATATTACAGTTGCTCAGATTGCATAGGTACAAATATTTATATAAAATGAATAAAGTAAAAGTTAAAAGTTTCTAAAGAATATGTACATTTGTAAAATAAAGTGGCAAGTGCAGTGGTGACACATATTGCAAGATTTATGATATAACTATATGATGATATGTGTTATTGCACATTCTTTGTATTGCACGTTATAAAAGCTATATAATGCTGAACATGCGCCTGTATCTTACCAGTGTGTGGTACAACGGGTGGGAGATGTTCTCCATAATGGACTTCAGCTTAGACAGCATCTTCCTCGCTGACACTGTCGTCAGCGAGTCCAGATCCATAACCACAACATCACCGGCCTAACGGATCAGTTTGTTCAGTCTGTTGGCATCCGCCACCTACCGTTAGCCTGCTGCCCCAGCATGCAACAGCATAAAGGATAGCACTCGCCACCACAGACTCATAGAGTTATTGACACGTTGCTACATGCCATAAATGTGTCAATAACTCGATAAAGAATAAAGCTATTGAGCACACTATTGTTTTTCTTGTGAAATTCTGTGTTTGATGTGTCACATGACCCCTCACGATGCCAAAATTCAGACTTGAATGAACTTGAGAAGTGAGAGAATTAATGATAAGTCAGTAAAGCCTTCGGGTCATATAATTCAAAGGCTCATCAAAAAGGCCAAACACTACTACAAGGGAAAGGTAGAAGAATAGTTCTCCAACTCCAACTCCCCCCAACTTACAAGACCATCAGCCCTTCCTCTAATTTCTATGATGTCTCGTTCCTCAATGAGCTCAACAATTCCTACGCTCGTTTTGAGCCAACAACCCAAAAACTGCAAGCAAGGCAGGTGTGTCTGCAGCCCACCAACCACCGACTCTTTTTCCCACCGATGTAGGAGCGGCGCTGAACAGAATTAAAGTCCACAAGGCTGCGGGTACTGATGGTATCCCTGGACGTGTTCTTAAAGCATGTTCTGGAGAACTGGCAGGAGTACTGACAGACATATTTAACCTGTCCTTTGCCCATGCTGTGGCACCGAGCTGCTTACAAAACCACTCCATCGTTCCCATCCCCAAAACCTCCAACCCATCAAGACTGAACGACTACCGCCGAGTAGCCCTTACCCCGATTATCACAAAGTGCTTCGGCTGGCTGGTCTCCTTGTCTCCCTCCCACCCTGGATCCCCATCAATTTGCATACCGCCAGAATAGGAGCACAATAAAAACACCTCAGTCAGGATGCTGTTCATGGACTTCAGTTTAGCATTTAACACAGTCATCCCCTCAAAACTCATCACAAAACTCACAGACTCAGGCATCAGTTTCCATGTATGCAACTTGTTACTGGACTTCCTGACCAACCGACCCTAACATGTCCGGTTGGATAACCATTGCTCATCAACCATCATCATAAACACAGGGGTACCACAGGGCTGTGTGATGAAACCCTTTCTCTACTCCATATTTACCAATGACTGCAAACCTGTTGAAGGTTCCAATCCCATCATTAAGTTTGCAGATGACACCACAGTGATTGGCCTCATCAAAGACAATGATGAAACCACCTATAGGAAGGAGGTGGATTGTCTGGCTAACAACCTTCTGCTCAATGCTGAGAAAACCAAAAAGCTCATCGTGGACCTCAGAAGGAATACTGATGCACATCTACCCATCCACATTAAGGGGACGGCAGTGGAGCATGTGAACAGCTTTAAGTTCCTAGGTGTCCACATCTCCGAGGATCTCACCTGGACGACCAGCTGCTCCAAGCGGGTCAAGAAATCTCACCAGCACCTGTTGTTTCTGAGAACTCTGAGAAAGAACCATCTGTCCTCAAACATCCTAGTAAACTTTTATTGCTGTAACATTGAGAGCAAGTGCCTGTGGAAGAGGTGTGTTTTCAGAAGTTTCTTGAAAATGTTGAGTGACTCAGCTTTACGGATGTTGTTGGGAAGGTTGTTCCAACATTTAGACTTTAAAATCTGTAAAGCTGCTTTGTGACAACACACTGTTGTAAAAAGCACTACATAGATAAATTATTTGAACTTGAACCATTTAGCAGTGGTGAATGAAATGAAGTGAGAATTAGCGCCTTGGTGAGTTGGAATCACAAGGCAACATTCATCACTAGAGCGTAGTGAACGAGTTGGAGTGTACCTAGTAAAAATGGACTGAAGGTAAGTGGGGGCAGATTCAGAGATTGTCCTGTAGGCCAGGGTCAGTGTCTTGTACTGAATGCGAGCTCTCATCGCTGCGTGGCGGACAGGCTGACCACAATTATATTGTTTTCTTTCTTTATAAATCTTACACAATCTGGTTTTTAAGGTGATGCCACACATATAGCAAATGAATTCTGGCCCAGCTCCGGCACATTCTGCATTTTCCATCGGCCCACATGATGATTGATTGAACTTTGGTAGACTGTATACCAGATTGGGTTAAAGCAAAAGCCAAAAGAAGTTCATAGGCACATGCTCCACCAGATGTTAACCAGATGTGGTTTGGAATATTTGGGTCATGAAAGGACCTCCTTCAACTCAGAAGCAGCAGTGCGAATCTCAGACAGACATGGCCTAGATTCATATATGATCTGGGCGTGCTTCAGGGTAGGTCTTTATAAATGTCAAACATCTTTGTGTGCATATGTCTACCAATATCATGTAGATTTGATTCAGTCAATACAAGCAGAATGTAATTAAACTGTAATCAGACAGCATCCAGCAGTCCCTTTGATGCAATGTTCCAATATAATGAACCATCTTTAGGTGGCACTGTGGCTCCACTTGTTCACAAAAAACCTTTGTAAATCGTGGCACACAAGGCAGCATGTACAAAAACCGTGCATTTCCATCCAGGCTCCAAGTGTGCACACATAGCCTTGGGATATTGGTGCGACAAATCAGTTTCAATACAGTCATGGAAAAACATGAAATTGTGTTCTCTGTTGATGAGATCTTGCACTTAAATGTTTCCACCCATCATTACATCACGTATGCACCCACGCATACAAATGTGCAGCACAGACTGAGCAGGACAGATCCAGCACTCAGAACTGCTCCTGTACATGGTTACTGTTCAGAACCTGTTCAGTAATTAACTATTCTATGAAGCGACATGCCGTTAAGTCAAAGAAACCAAAGTGTGTGAGCGAGAAACCAAACAGCAGCTGAAAGGATGGCTACTGAGAAACATGCAATTTAAACGACTGTATATTTTTGGGATGCAGAGCTGCAGTGAGGTGAAGTGGATTAGAGGTGAGAGACGGCTGTACGTTACAGTGATCGACACAAGAACGAAGACCCGAGAAAACAAACAAAAGCAAGCGGAAAGAACAGAACTGGCACTGAGGAGACTAAACCAACAACAGAACATTATTTAAGATTTTCTCCATCTCTTTACAGTGTGTACACACACATTTACATTTGGTCATTTAGCAGACGCTTTTATCCAAAGCGACTTACAAGTATCCCAACTTAACGGTTGGGGCCAGAACACAGGGTTACATATAGAATTTCCAGCAATTAAGGTGAATGGGTCTTTTTGCAAGGATCCACATTGGTAACTTCAGTGGACCTTGGATTTGAACCCACAACCCTTAGATTGCTAGCCATATACCCTACCCACTGAGTACTACAGTACTAGTCAAACGTTCTTCTTGCTCCATTGCATTACTTGGGCGACACAGGGGCTTAGTGGTTAGCACTGGGGATTCCCGGTTTGAATCCTGATCTGGGTGGATTTTCCATGTCCTTCCCCTGTCCGCATAGGTTTTCCCCGGGTTCTCTGGTTTCATCCCACTATCAAAAAACATGGATTCAAGGTAAATTGAATGCTCTAAATTGCCCCATATAGGTGTGTTTGTGTGTGTGGCTGTACTAGTGAGTGTATGACCAGCGGCCGAAACATTCTCTCTTGGATGGTCATAGGACACCGCGACCCTAGTATAGGACTAAGTGGAAGATAATGAATGAATAGGCCTTACTAACGTTCTTTTTCCTGATATGCGTGCCTGCTATGCATAGAGAGCGCGCTCCACTGGCGAGATGTTCTAAACTAAACTTTACTTCTTCGTTTCGCTTTTTGTTAAAATGAATGAACTAAAGAAATTAAACGCAGGTGTCAAGTGTTTAATAATAATTGGAAAACACATTTTTTTTATGCAAGTCCGACTAATGGTGGCTTAGTGGTTAGCACGTTCGCCTCAAAGCGCTGGGGATTCCCGGTTCGAATGCCGGTCTGGGTGGAGTTTTCATGTCCTCCCCATGTCCACCAGTTCTTCGGGTTCCTCCCAGTCCAAAAACATGGATTCCAGGTAAATTGAATGCTCCAAATTGAGATGCCTGAGATGTTCTCCCCTGGATGGAAATGTGGAACCCCACCGCAAATCTAGTAAAGGGTCACTTTACAATGAAGAAGACAACTAGCCCGGCCCCTCTGTCAAATTTTAGATCCCATTTTGGTCCGTAAGTCAAAAAGCTTTCCCATTCCTGATATAGATGGACTTTGTAGTTTTACAGTTACAGACTGTAGTACTATTGTGGTGGTGCTATTGAGGTTCTGACCATTAGAACAGAGTTAAAGGGACATACACAGTATGTACTCCACAAACAGATGGACTACACTTTGTCATTGTAGAACTACAAAAGTCCATCTTTAAGGTCAGTGGAATTGAGGACACGGACAATAAGTGAAGCAAAAAGGAGGTGTGCCCAAATATTTGTCTGGTATTGCACAGTATATATATATATATTATGTTTTTGTGCTTTAATTAAAAAATTAAATTCACATGAGTATCCCAAAGAGAAGCATCAAGCCCAGCTGCCAAGTTTACACCCCCATGTTCAGTACAGCCTTCAACAAAAGGCTCCAGCAAAATAATAGAACATCTTTTTAAGAGTTTAAAGATCATGTATGAGTGGCTCCAACACCCAAAGCCCTGGTGCTTAATGTTCCCCACTTTAAATAATAAAGGCAAATAGATTTAGAACATTTTTGGATGAAAGCCACCGGGCAAATGACTCATGTAAAGCTTGTGTATTTTTATTTCGATGCAGCAGACTATGAAATTAATGAATAAAAGCACAGCTTTGGACATACTTTTCTAATTTATTCCATCATTCCTTGCTTCCCGTCAGACCATAACCAGAGCTGCAGCAAACGCCATAAATAGTGTCATTATCAGCATCACAAATTGAGCACGCGTTGGCACAGCGGTCAGCGCCTCCACCTCACAACTACATTGGTCCCTGTGCTTCTGAGATGTCGCCAGCTTATTGTCCATGGCACTGATAAAACACTGCGACTACAATGATTACGAGGTGGAACCTGGACTTCTTTTGATTGATAGGGTTGCATTCCTGGAGGATGGACTTCATTAACTTACATACAGTACACTTTGTCAAAAGTATTTGCTCACCCATCCAAATGATCAGAAATGGGTGTCCCAATCACTTCCATGACCACAGGTGTATAAAATTCAGCACCTTGGGATTTTTTTTACAGACATTTGGGAAAGAATGGGTTGTTTGGTGAATTCCAGCGTGAAACTGTAATAGGATGTGCAACAAATCCAGTCGTGAATTTCCTCGCTCCTAAATATTCCACAGTCAACTGTCAGCTGTATTGTAAGAAAATAGAAGTGTTTGGGAACGACAGCAACTCAGCCACCAAGTGCTATCTCACGTAAACTGACGGTGCAGGGTCAGTAGATGCTGACATGCATAGAGCGAAGAGGTCGCCAACTTTCTGCAGTCAATCACTACAGAACTCCAAACTTCATGTGGCCTTTAGATTAGCTCAAGAACCAGGAGAATGGTACTTGTCTGACTGCATTTTGCCAAGTGTGAAGTTTGTTGGAGGGTAATTATGATGTGGGGTTGTTTTACAGGAGCTGGGCCTGGTTCCAGTAAAACTAACTATGAATGCTTCAGCACACCAAGACATAGACTAAGCTCCCAACTTTTTGAGAACAGTTTGGATCTGGCCCCTTCCTCTTCCAACATAACTGTGCACCAGTGCAAGGTCCATAAAGACATGGAGGACAGAGTCTGGTGTGAATGAACTTCACTGACCTGCACAGAGTTCTGACCTTAACCCGATAGAATACTTTTTGGATAAATTAGAGAGGAAACTGAGAGCCAGGCCTTTTCTCATCCAACATCAGTGTGTGATCTCACAAAAGTGTTTCAGGAAGTATAGTCCAGAACTAAGGTTCTCAATGGCCCCAACAACAGCTCCAAATGACTATAAAAGTACAGAAAACATTTTTTTTCTTTCATCGGTATTGGTTTAATTAATTTGAATCAATTTGAACCACTCCACAATCTGCACCTTGGTCAATGAAGGAACTCCCACTCTGATGCTTCTGCAAGAGCGGCAGGTTTCCAGCACTCCAGTGGTTGCCAGCCTCCATGACCTCCCCATGTTTTGCCATGTCGTGCTATACCACCCAGTGTTGTCTGCGCTGACACGACAGCTGCAAGTCCTGCATGTCACTCCCACTGTGGTTTGTTTACCATTAAGGTAAGTGAAATGGGCCATGGTTTGAATTCCCACTGGAAACCTGGCCTGCAACACAGCCACAGATGTCTTTGCAAGCAGCATCGTCTGGGAAATAAAAATGATGTTAAGGCTGAATGAGGACCGGGACTCAGAAACGGGTTTCTGATGTCATGTCCAACAATAAAAATTTTTTAAATACTCAGAGATGTTTCAGAATACAGATTAAATAATGTTATTAAATGAGCTGCAGCAGAAAAAATAATGATAATCATTTTTTAGATTTTTCATTTTTGCATTCCTGCACATCCTCAGACTCTGGATACATTTCTGACCTACAGACAGAGATGACATGGAGTCAAAAGTTTAAAGACTTGTGGAAGCAGACTGCTCTCTGTGCTCCGCATGGGGTCAATCTGGAACAAATAATGTGTTTTGTCAAGAACTGCAGGGTGGAAACACTGCCGTGGTGTGAGCTTCTATTTCATACCCGTCTCTCTCTCTCCCCCTCTCTCTCTCACTCTCGCTGTGTCTCCCGCTCCACTCATTTTGCTCGCTCGTTTCTCATTTGTATCATCAGTATAATGACTTGAATGGACAGTTTGCCTGAACCGTTCACTCATGGCCGACAGCAAGAGTCTTTATTAAGTTGGTCAGTTTCCAGACTCGCCATTAGTGAATGCAAAAGTCATCCCTCGTTCCTCATGTGTCGCCCACTGTCTCTCCGCACCATTTCTTTCTCATTATCCTCAACTCAATTCATTGCTTAACTATTCTGTTTCTGATGGGTACAGTGATGTTGATGGTGAGATGCATCAGGATGCCTGTGTAGTGTATGGTATATTGAATATACAGCAGTTTTGTTTTATATATTTAAAACATATATGTTTAAGTGATGGAGTTTCATTTCGTCTCGGCTGGGGACCAACTCATCAACTTCATCTGTTCTGTAAAAATTTCATTCTGTCTCACTTGTAAGTTTTTTACCCCCAAACACTGTAACTTGTCAGACATGAATCTTAAGTACTTTTATGTAAATGGAACAGCAAATGTATTTTACATAAATATTCACTCTTCTTGTAAAGTCTTCCTGAAGAGTTTTCGCGATGTGTATTGGAGCTTGTGCCCAATTATTTTTAAGGCAGGCTACTGAATTTGGATAAGAACACATGGTTTGTGAGTAAAGTTCTGTTCAACTTCTTAACTATTAAAATATTTGAGATCAAGGTTTTGTGTAAAAACGAGTTCTTTTAGCTCTCATTGATTTGCAGTAGTTTTTGTTATAGGAAAGTACCTGTAACCTTATGCCCATCCAGGGGAGAACGTTTTAAGCGCTGGGCAAATACACCAAGGACAGGGCGCCAATCTATCGCTGGGTCACACACCCATTCACACAGCCATATATTTAAACTTTAGGGGCAGTTTAGCGCAGCCAATTTACCTTGAATCCATGTTTTTGGACAGTGGGAGGAACCGGAGGAAACCCAGGCAGACATGGGGAGAACATGGAAACTTCACCCAGATTGGGATTAGAACCGGAAATCCACAGTGCTGAGAGGCAAACTGCTAACCACTAAGCCACCATGATTATATCAATTATGTGTATAAATTCAAATATTGGACACGCACCCTCATTGTTTTAATTATTCTCCATAAACAGTCCAAAAACACCCTTTGTCGTATTTAAGTTCAAGAAGACGTGTTCAATATCAGAAAAGAATTGGGAAATGGGTGGCTTAGTGTAAAGTGTGTGGATGTGAGTGAGTGTGTACCAAGCGATGGATTGGCGCCCTGTCCTTGGTGTATCTGCCCAGCGCCCAAGATGTTCTCCCCTGGACGGGCATGGGGAACCCCCATAAAGGACCCTCAAAAAGAAATAAGTGCAATATAATGAATGAATGAATAAATTAATAATAATAATATTAATCCATTCATCCATTATCTTCCACTTATTCCACTACTAGGGTCGCGGTTGGGTTCCTCATGCCCATCCAGGGAAGAACATCTCAGGGGCTGGGGAGATGAATAATAATAATAATAATTCTTGTAATTGGATGGCATTTTGACACAATGATTAGTTTTGTCATATCACTGCAACATGGTCCATGTTATGAACAGAGGATATTTTTTACATGTTCTCCTCATTTCTTTTTTCAAAAGCTCTGTACTTTTTTTGCCTTTAGTCTGAAGCCATTAAATTTTACTGACTTGGACATGCTTACTTGTACTTTCTTAACTCCACAGACTACAGACTTGTTACGTTTTTTTTTAGCCTTCTACCTAATATGTACTGGGATAGACACTGATAATGTAATAAAATAAATAAATTAAATAAAACCATATGTGCTAATACACCTCCTGACTACAGTTTGCCAAATTGTCCATGACATAGATTTATTGTTTTTTGGTCAAATAAAAAATTTCTTTTTTTTTTTTCCTTTTGCAGAATAAAACCTTATAGCTTCCAAGGCTCTGGATAAATTGTTTGAAGGTGGAGACACTGATTTAAAATCTTAGCGAGAAAGTTTAATAAGAGACATTAGATTTTTTACTGATGACACAGTCAAGGTTTTAAGAAAGCATTTCCAGTGCTAGGACCAGAGCTGGTCCAAGGCAAAATACTCCACAAATTAAATATTGCTCACTTAAGTTAACAAAATTAATATTCAAATACAGCGATGGATTGGCACCCTGTCCTGCGTGTATCTGCCCAGCGCCCGAGACGTTCCCCCCTGGCAAAAATTATTTTAGAAACCATATTAAGTTTTTTGTTTCAGTTTTGCTTTTAATTGAGTGTAGCTTTTTGTTCTTCTATTTTCTTTAAAGCTGTTTGAACATTTTTGTCTTTTATGCCCTTAAGTTTATTCTGTTCATGTTTAAAAGGGACGACAACATGTCTGTACATACTTTGAGCAAATAGTGTTTCTGTCAAAAGCCTGTGTATGGAAGAATACTGACACCTGTGGTACTGACAGAAGTTCCTTGCTGATCTAAGTCCTGATTTATTGCTTGAACATGAGAGTCAGACTGTTTACATTAAGGGTTTTCAGGCCACCAGTCTGAACAGATCACGTCAATGAACTGACCTGCATGAGCAGATGTGGAGCTTTTTGACACAATGGAGGAAAGGCATTAATAACCGGACATATTTTGACATTACTGTGCAGTCGCAGTTATCACTAAAGCCAGAGACGTAATCAACATACGGGTAAAAATGCAAAACAGAATTATCTAAATGAAGGATTTTCTGCAATGTCACAGCTGCAACTTTAGGGAAAAGTCAGGATGGGACACTAAACTGGTGGGCCTGATGGAACAAATACAATATAATACAATATATTCTACTAAAAATTCATATATATACACTGCTAAAAAAAATAAAGCTTAAACACTAAAACACTAAAATAACTCAGACTAGATCTTAATGACTAAAATATTTTAGTTGAAAATCTTTTAGTAGATAGTGGAATGCGTTGAAAACAAAAGAACATAAAAATTATCAAGATGTAAATGTAAATGATTATCCCATGAAGGTCTGGATTTGGAATCCTACTCAAAATTAAATGACCGGCTGATCCAATTTCAGTGGAAATTCCTCAAGACAAGTTCAAATGAGGCTAAGTAGTGTGTCCTCCACGTGCCTGTGTGACCTCCCGCTTAACCCTTTACTAGGGTCACGGAGGAGTTCCGAATGCCCATTCAGGGGAGAACGTTTTGGGCGCTGGGCAGATACACCCAGGTCAAGGCATCATTCTATCGCAGGGCACAGTCACACACACAAGGCAATTTAAAGCATTAAGTTTACTTTAAACACATGTTTTTGGACTGTGGAAGGAAACCAGAAATCCAGAGGAAAGGGAACATGGGGAGAACATTAATACTGCACAAAGATCAGGCTGAGAGGTGAACATGCTAACCACCAAGCCACCATGCCACCCCTATATATATTTCTCATGCCGCTGCCCCTTTACTTATTACTTTGTATTGAAATACTTTTGACGTGCTTATGTTAGTACATTTATTCTTTATCTTTATATTTTTATAATTCATTCATTATCTTCCGCTTATTCCTTTATGAGGGTCGCGTGGGGTGTTTCCCATGCCCATCCAGGGGAGATTGTCTCTGGCGCTGGGCAGATACACCCAGGACAGGGCGCTAATCCATCGCTGGGCACACACTCACTCACACAGCCACACACACAAACACACACTATACAGGGAAATTTAGAGCATTCAATTTACCTTCATGTTTTTGGGATGTGGGAGGAAACCGGAGAACC
>JAOUQT010044093.1:0-11012 GCA_025769995.1 Xyliphius kryptos
AAGATAGTCTGATCATGTGCATTTTATTTGTACAAACCAGATTTAAAAAATAAAAATAGAATGCAATAATTTACAAATGTCAAAAACTGGTATTGTCTTCGCAATAGAACATAGACAACGTATCAGATGTTGAAAGTGAGACATTTTGAAATTTTATGCTAAATAGTGGCTCATTTGAAATTTTGTGACACAGCAACACAAGTTGGCATGGGGCAATAAGAGGCTACAAAATGTGTAGGTACAAAAAAGGAACAATTGGCAATGGCTCATTAACAGGAGTGGGTATAAAAAGAGCATCTTGAAGTGGCAGCAACTCCCAGTAGTAAAGTTGTGAAGAGGATCAACAATCCCCCTAAGTCTATTAGAAAGGAGTTCAACAGTGTAAAATTGCAAAGAGTTTGAACATATCATCATCTACAATGCATACTGTCATCAAAAAATTCAGAGAATCTGGAAGAATCTCTGTGCATAAGGGTCAAGGCGGAAAACCATACTGGGTGCCCGTGATCTTCGGGCCTTTAGATGGCACTGCATCACATATAAGCATGCTTCTGTATTGGAAATCACAAAATGGACTATTTCCAGAGAACATTATCTGTGAACACAATTCAATGTGCCATCTGCCATTGCCAGCTAAATCTCTATGGTTTTAATAAGAAACCATATCTAAACAAGATCCAGAAGCACAGACATCTCTACGCCAAGGTTCATTTAAAACGGACTGTGGCAAAGTGGAAAACTGTTCTGTGGTCAGACAAATCAAAACTCGAAGTTCTTTATGGAAATCAGGGACGCCGTGTCATTCGGACTAAAGAGAAGAAAGATGACCCAAGTTGTTATCAGCGCTCAGTTCAGAAGACTGTATATCTGATGGTATGGTAAGCTTACATATCTGGAAGGACACCATCAATACTAAAAGATATATTCAGGTTCAAGAGCAACATATGCTCCCATCTAGGCGACGTCGCTTTCAGGAAAGACACTGCATTTCTCAAAATGACAATGCCAAACCGCACACTGCATCAATTACAGCATCATGGGTACTGAACTGGGCAGCCTGCAGTCCAGATCTTTCACTCATAGAAAACATTTGGCGTATCATAAAACAGAAAATCTGACAAACAAGACCTAAATCAGTTGAGCAACTAGAATCCTACATTAAACAAGAATGGGTTATCATTCCTATCCCTCAACTTGACCATCAGTCCCCAGACGTTTACAGACTGTTGTAGAGAAAAGGGGATGTAAACATGGCCTTGTCCCCACTTTTTTTGAGATGTGTTGTTGTTACAAAATTTTACGACTTAATTTCTTTTTAAATAATCAATTTCCTTAGTTCAAACATTCAACATGTCATCTATGTTCTATTCTAAATAAAATATGGAATTTTGAAACTTCCAACTTATTGCATTCCGTTTTCATTTTAAATTTTACTTTGTCCCTGCTTATTTCACCAAGACAATACTAAGCCACATTCTGCACGTGTAACAAAAGTGTGGCTTCGTAGTAAAATAGTGCAGGTACTAGACTGGTCTTCCTGCACTGAAGTTGTACAACAGGCAAGAATGGGAAAGAATTTCAACTTACAAAGCTTCAACAATTAATTTCAACAGTTAACAATAAAGTTTATCCATTTCAACAATAAATACATTGTCTTTGTTGTGTATTCAGTTGAATATGGGTTATAAACGATTTGCAAATAATCAGATTCCGTGTTAATTTAGGTTTTACACATCGTCTCAAATGAATTGGGGTTGTATTAATTCTTAATTTGATTCCTAATAATAATTTGCTTCCTCAGGGAGAGTATAACTATTAAGCCATCTATTTTCCCTGTCCTATCCTCATGTTTTATATCTTCATATGATAAAGTTTTTATATGAGAACTGCTTCCCTTATAGTTTGACATGCTCAGCTTCACTAAAATGTGTTTCTTGAAGAATTTTCCATCTTTTAATTTGTTACACAAATAATTGGCAACCAACAATCCATCATTCCCTAATCTCCTTACAACTCCTTACATATTAATGTGTAAGATGTAAGGCACCTTAATAATAAGAACAAAAACAACAATAACACAATAAACAGAGAACAGCTCAAACACAGGAGCAATCTTCTAGTTCTGAAGGTAAGACCTTGAACAGTCTACACCTTTAGATAGATTTTAAGAGAGCATATCATTAGCTTTAGTGGCATTAACTATCATTTCCGACTAAATTATTAATTTTATAAGTCTAGAGAATTGTTTCTCTTGTATGCTTCATCACTCTAATAAATATTCAAAAATATACTGTATATTATCTCTCATTTTGGCTAGTTCATCCCTTTTTTCACCCTGTCACTGTAATCGCTTTGCATCTGGTCTAAAAGCCTGTCAGGCTGAGCGATCACTGTGACTGGTAGTCCCCGCTCCGTCATGTCTCGAGTTGCTGCCTCTTTCGTATCATAAGTTACTGTCCCATCCTTGTAAAAACCTTTAGCTTTGCTAAATACAGTGTCCTGAACTTTTATATTGCTGTATTTCAAGACTCGCCGTGCTTCCACATATTCCCTTCATTTCATGACAATTTCAGACGCAACGTCATAATCCAATAATATCTTGCATATTTTTCCACACAAAACCCTTGCAAGTTACAAAACTTCTTTCTTCATTCTTTAGCTAAGAATCTGACAACCAGCAGTTTTGGAAGTGCCTTGGCAGGTGCTGAGGACCCACGTTGTGCTTGCTCTATCAAGGCGTATGCAGTGGGGGCTATTTTGAGATTCTCTTCAAGCAACATTTCAACAAATGTGATCACAGATCTTTGCTCTCCATTTTATTCTTCTGTAACTCCATACATTCTTACATTTTTACATGTTGAATTATTTTCTTGGTCCATTAGCTTGCCTATCTGTGGTTTTACATCCTTAATGTTTGCGTTCATTCGTCATTTTGCAATCACTTCTCCTTTAATTGCTTCAATATGAATTTTTTAATTTATACATTAGTGGGTTCTGTTATTTCTTCAGCTCATCCGCTATTATAGCCGATAGCCGTGGCTACAGAAATGCCATTGACAGAGTCTGATTATTTATATAATTTTTCGGGCTGTTGAATTTTTTTTTTATTGTAACCTATTCGTCATTTCTGCCCCGTCTTCTATTTAAAAATTTTATTTAATTTTGTGATGCCTTTTCGGTTCTGCAGGGCATTTTTTTCTAAGCCTTTTAGTCAGAAGTGTCTTTATTATGCTGCCATTAGGTTGATGAAGCAAAACAGAACCCTCACTAAATTTTTGAGATTTGCACTGAACAGTACTAAACTTGCAAGGGTCCTTTTTTACTATTATTAATCTAGTTATTTAGTTGTTGTCTTACAACCATTCGCATTGTCCTACTCATTAGATTGTTCCAAAACTATTGAATTAGTGGTAAATTGATCCTAAAGACATTAAAGAATAATTATGAATCACCGCACCTGGTAGACGGACACACTCTTCCTTATGGCGTTCCTTCCAGGCTGTAACCTTACAAGTCTTACTGCAGTAGAACACAGCATGGCAGCGGCTACAGGGCATCAACGACACCCACACTGAACGGCCACAATGGTAACAGTACTTAAACAAGGGTTTCCTAAAACACAAAGACAAGGTCTTACCTCAGTATAACAGCACCAGCTAAAAATGTTTTTTCTGTTTACATGGTCATAACTCAGTCAGTGCGCATATATCTATAGTAAATCTATAGTAAATCGCCAGAATAATTGTGAAGTTACTGAAATAATAAAACTGTACAAGTTACAGCTCGTGCTCTATTGTGGCAGAGTGACAAACTGTGCTTTCTGCTCTTTTAGGTAGAATGTGCCTCTCTGACTCAGAAAGTACAGCTAATCCTACATTCCTAAACTTTCCAACAGAAGAACAGGAGGAACTACTTTCTGTTTTGTGTGTGTCTACCTCTTTTGAGCAGCAGACTTGTATACAGCTTCTTTTAGCTCTTCTACAGCAATATCTTCCCTTGCTTTTTCTCCAAAAGGTGTAGCTCCTTTTCCGGTAAAGACAAGCTTGTCTTTAGTAATAACACCTGCAGCCAACACACACATGCACTATGATAAACCATTACATTAAAATCATGGTCAGCAATGAATAACATGGTTTATCCTGATAGAATAGCAACTATAAAGGGGTAAGCTATATGAAGTCTTTTTTCAAGTTGATTTGTTGGGAGTAGGGGCAACTAGCTAGAATAAAGTTTTGAGTGACACTGACAAAATCCAAATTGTGATGGCTAAACAAATGGGAGTCATCTCCAAAATGCATATCATGCGAGTTGTTAGAGAAGCCTGCAACAGTGTTTTGGGCGAATAAGAACATTTGTTGTAGAAACAAGCAGGAAACCTACTGTAGCACAAATAATTAAAATGGTTATTGATGGATAAGAGAGAAACCTGACAGAACACACAATGGAACCCAGCTTGTTGAATACAGAGTAGCTAAAAACGGTTTGTGAACCCCTATAAATGTTATATATTTATAAATATGACTTAGAACATCGTCATATTTTCACACAAGTCCTAAATGTAGATAAAAGAAACCAGTTAAACAAATGAGACAAAAAAATTATACTTTGTCATTTATTTATTGAGGAAAATGAAATAGGGAAAGTCATGTGTTTTTAATAGATGGGATGACAAGTGTGAAGCATCTGCTCTTTATGACATGCTTGTTGAAGTGTATCATAACACACACAAAGGAAATTACTGAGGACATCTGAAAAGAAGTTGTTGAAGCTCATCTGGCTGGAACGGTTTACAAAACCATCTTTGGATTAAACCAATACAGACTGTGTACAAATGAAGAAAATTCAAGACCATTGTTACCCTCCCTATAAGTGCTTGACCAACAAAGATCATTCCAAGAGCAAGGCGTGTAATAGTGGACTAGGATAGGGACCCCAGGGTAGCTTCTATGCAACTTGAGGCCATTGAGGCCATTTGTTAATATTAATGTTCTTGAGTTCACTATCAGCATAACACTGAACAACAATGGGGTACATGGCAGTGTTGCAAGGAGAATTACACTGCTCTCCAAAAATAAACTTGCTGCTCTTCTGTAGACTGCTCTCCTGTGGACAAGCCAGAAGGCTTCTGGAGGAGTGTTTTGTGAGAAGATGAAGCCAATATAGAAATTTTTGGTTTAAATAAAAAGCGTTGTTTTTTTTATGGTATCATCATGGTTGAATCTGTTCTGCTGCATCTGGGCCAGGATGGCTTGCCATTGCTGATATAATACAGAATTCTTTGTTCTATCAGGATATCTATCCATGAAATGAATCTCAAGAGAAAGTGGGTTATGCGGCAATCACCTAAGCACACAAGTCGTTCTACCAAATAATGGTTAAAGAATAATGATCTTAATCCAAACAAAATTTTGTGGAACAACCTCAAGCGAGCACTTGATGTGAATGAAACCCACCAACATTCCAGAGTCAAAGCTGTTCTATTCGGAGGATTGGGATAAAACTTTAAAATATTCCTCCACATTTTTGTCTCATTTGTTTAACCGGCTTCTCTTCATATACTTTTAGAAATTGTAAAAATCTAGTGATTTTTTAGGTCATGTTTATGCAGAAATATAGAAAATTCACGAGTCCACAATCTTTCAAGCATTACTGTATGTGGCCAAGTAGCGGCAGACCAGTCACATTATGTGGATGGCTGAAAATGCACTAATGGAGAAAGGCAGGCCAGCAAAATCAATGTCCATTGTTCTGGACAATGTCATGTGTTCTGGCATTTATGTGGCTTTTGCTTACCAAATACCACCAATGAAATACTGCTGCAGACCAATAGCACATAATTAGATGTCTTGTGGTGCCCATGCCTGGATGAGAAAGTTGTTTTCGTGGCACAATGCAAACTGCATGTGTGTGATCATTGTTAAAGCATAGCTTAATCAGTCCTGAATTTTAGTACATTTATAAACCTTAACTTGGCTATCTGTGCTCTTTTAATTCTCTAGTCACAGTGCTTTAAAACCTGAGAACAAAGTGCCCATTTCAGATTTTTGAGAACCAATCTCTAGGTTCTGGAGAGAACTAGTCTCCACTGCAGAATGCAAACCCCGGTTTCTTTCTTACCCTGTGTGCCTAGACGCTTCTCATTTTCCAGACGCTGTTTCTCCATGCTGGTGACTGCCTGTCTTATCTGCTCTGCCATCATGTTGGTGAGCTGAAGGCGTGCTTTATAAGTTTCCCTCTCTCGCTGCGTTAGTGTGTGGAATGGGATCCTACCAACTCGCGTATCCTGCAGGGAATAAAGTTAAAGTCCCAGGTGTGATTAAGTTCAATTCAATTCAATTTTCAGTTTTATTTATATAGTGCTATAGCTAGGTTGATACAAGGATTGTTATGGTGCCATATTTGTTTTAATGTTTACCTCATAGAGGACTAATACACCAATGTCTTTCTGTGACTATGGAAAATTGTTTGACACCCAAAATTACACTACAGCATTTCTGTCTCTTAGAAGGACATGACTGCACTGCAAACCATCTAGCTGTGTTTAATATGTTCCTTTTCTAAAATGTGACATTCAATCTCCTATATCATACATGATGTTTTTAACTGGCATTGCTAAACAAAGGTCAATTTTATTGTTATCCATGTGACATCTGCACATACACTGGCTCAGAGAAGAGACTGGCTTAGAATCAGTAAGACAATGTGCATAATGTAGGCACTTGAGGACAACACAGATAAACACAAACTGAATAACATGATGTGTCATTCATGTGTCATTGACTGGACAAACCTTTGTAGGAGACAACACATCTTTTACGAACAGTCTAGATTCAGCTTAGTTAGTGTGCTTTTGTTTTTATGTCATGCTATTTTGTTTTCTCATCAAGACAAAGCTTCTCTATGCAAGAGTAATAATAATTCATGAGTTTTAGCATAATATAGAGTTCTCGGGTGGAGCATCCTGGATCTTTTCTGTGTAGAGTAGGTTCTCCCTGTATCCACGTGGCTTTTTTCTTGGTGCTCTGGGTTCCACCCACAGATCAAAGATATGTGGTGGGTGACATGGTGTCTCTAAATTTCCCTTGTGCTAGTGAGTGTGTGAGCAATGCATGTGCCATAAAATGCACCATTTTGCCAGTTAGGGAATAAATAGATTTAACAAATTAGATTTCTACTCTGGAAAAGAGTTTGTAAATGGATATTTACTACTGTGCTATTTCTGACTATAACAATTAAAACACCTCTGCCTGACAACCTTTGAATATGAAGTCAGTCACACATAGCACCCTAGAGAGATTATAACTAAAAACTCCACTAGGCCAGTGCTCTAATAAATGGTTCCATGGGTTACTAAGTTGCTTCAGTATAGTAACGAATTTCAGAAAGCATTTCATATGTACCTTATCAAACATATAAATGGCATAATCCAATGCGGTTCCAATAGCATGCCTGTTCCTATCACCAACCACAACAGGCATCAGGATATTGGCACCTGCTTTTATCAGCTTCTCAACCTGAAGAAAATAAATGAAAACATAAGAACAGTATCTGAGCTAAAGCTTATGTTTGTATGGATATATTAATTTTAGACTGTTATACTGCACAATACTATTTTTAATTAAGTACCAGCTTAATTCTGGTGTGAATAGGAGGACGAGAGTAGTGGATATTGGTGGCTGCACACAGTGCACTCCCCACCCATGAGCAGAGGGGAAGGTTAGGATCTGCTCCAGCAGCCAGAAGCTCATCCACAGCCTAAAGCACAAGAATCAGAACAGTATCAAATGCAAGAGTTAAAAATAAAGGTGGCTTAGCATGAATTCCTTCCTTAACCGGTTATATTTTTATCAGTATCAGGATAACCCAAAAATACTTTCTTCTTGTCTGTTTACTTCATGTTTATATGTATACTTAAAATGTGACTCACCAGGTCATTGCCACTGGCTATGGCCAGAGAGATGGGCGAATGGCCACTCCACAGATAGTTAGTTCTTGCATTGTGGGAGAGAAGAATAGAGACAACATCTCTGGCATTCTACAAAGAAGGACATTCATTTACACAAACAGCATTATTATGTGAACCATTACACATTACAGAAGTTAAACGACTGTGAAAATCAGTAAATTAATTTATTTACATTGTTATTTTATAACATTTTATAATTTAATGCTTTTATTATTATTTGATGCTTTTATTATATGTAAGAAATTATCTATTAAGCATCATAAAGTCATTTCCAAGACAAAACTTGCATTGGTGGGTTAGTGGATAGTGCTGTGGCCTCACAGCAAGAAGATCTCGGATTCGAGCCTGGGTGACTCTGGGAATTTCTGGTCTGTCTGGTCATAAGTGTGTGAATGTGTGTGTGCCCTATGATGGACTGGCACCCTGTCTACAGTAGTTCCTGCCCTCACACCCAGAGTTGCTGGGTGGGCACCGGCTTTTCCATGACCCTGGAACTTGGATTAAGCGGGTATAGAAATTGAATGAATGAATGAACTTGCATCATCGTATTTTATGAAAATAAAGCCTCAGCTCATTTTAATGCAGCTTGATTTTTTGATCCAGAATTACACTCTTACAGCATAATCCGTGTCTCTTTGGCAGGCTATGTGAAGTGGAGTCCTTCCCCCTTCCTTGGGTTCCTGTACAGAGGTTGTAAAGGTGCAGGATGGGGGTCCAGAACCTAAAGACAACATGCTGCCACCTTGCACCTGCTCTGCTTTAGAGATCTGTGACAAAATGTTCACCAAAAAAATACAGAGCATTATCCCAAATATAATTTTATATAATGTTGCTATAAATACATACAATTGTAATTGTATCTATTGTAATGATTTGATGACAATTAGAATAAAAATAGAATAGAATTAAAAAATACAGGGTGGGCCATTTATATAACATACATATATATAACATACATACATACATACATATATATATATATATATATATATACACATACACATATATGTATATATATATGTATATATATATACACACACATATTTTCATATGTTGTCTAGGTTCATGGTAATTTAATACATTAAAAGCCCATTTACATGTTCTGGAACTTCCTCTGCAGCATCACTTAACATATTAAATGCAGTATACAAATTACAACGTGTCCTTCTTTAATCAATAGGAATATAATTATTTCTGTGTTAAACTAAACTACAAGGTATTACATTAAAAATTATCATCGCAAATGAAATGATGAACAGCCCATTTCACAGTATATTCCGCAGTTGTAAAGCTCTCCACTTTGCTGGAAAGGCTTTACACTATATTAAGGAGTGTGGCTTTAGGAATTTGTGCCCACTGAACCACAAGAGCAGTAGTTAAATCTGATCATGATGATGGGCGAGGCAGCCAATAAGTAATGACTTTCATGTATGTTTGCTTTTTTGCAACTTAACGTAACTGTGGTATGTTTTTGTCTGGTGTAACAGGTCTTTTTTTGTAAATAAGACACTGAGTTTCAAGAAATTATCCTGTATAAATAAATGAATATTAATAATAAATCATAGAGAAGTTAATTGGGGTTAAGCTCTGGCTACTGTGCAGGCCACTCAAATTCTTCTAGCGTACCTTTTTTTATTGACTATTGTGTTTACAATAGAACTGTCATGATGGAACAGGTTTAGATCATATAGTCGGTGGCACAATGACATTTGAGGGGGGAGGGGCGACGGTGTAAATAACTTGATATTCAGCCAAGTTTATTCACACTGAATTGAAGGAGTAATGTAGTAATTTGATCAAATTTACTCACACAACAGAAATTGCTGAAATAAAGCTGAAAGGAATGGATATGATCTTGAAGTTAATATAAATAAAGCTCATCTTGGAAAATTTGTCACTATTTTGCTGATGAATACGTCCGTTGGGGCATGACAGAAAAAACGTTTGAGACGACAGTACTAAGGACTTATTATAACTACAGCATGCACTTATATTGTATTCATTGTGGCAAGATCTCAGAAGAATGCTAACGTGGGTGTAGATAAAAAAAATCAACCATGGCTTATCATTTTCCAATAGCATTACCCTAGTCATGATTTATTCCTCACTGTATAACAGGGCGGCAAGATGGTAAACTGGGTATGAAGAAAATCCTGGGTTTGATTCCTAAGTGGGGCATCCTGGGTCCTTTTTGTGTGGAGTTTTCATGTTGTCCCTGTCAAATTTTGATTAGTCTGACCACAGAAGTGTTTTCCACTTTGATCCAGTTCAATTCAATTCAATTAGATTTGAATCAATTCTATTTCTAAAAGTCCATTTTAATTAAGCCTTTGCACAGAGAAGGCGTCTGTGCTTTATAGATACGGCTTCTTCTTTAAACTATAGAGTTTTAGCTGGCAATGGTGTATTATGTTTAAAGATAATGTTCTCTGGAAATATTCCTAAGCCCATTTTATGATTTCCAATACAGAAGCATGCCATTATGTGATGCAGTGCCGTCTAGGGGCCTTAAGATCACGGTTTTTAGATCACTATATATCAGCGCAAAATGGGGTACTGGTGATCCTCTTCCCATCTTTACTTCTGAGAGCTGCTGCCACTCCAAGATGCTCTTTTTATACACTGTCATGTTAATGAGCTATTGCCAATTAGCCTAATGAGTTGCAATATTTTGTACCTTAAACTTTTCCAGCCTCTTATCGCCCTGTTCCAACTTTTTTGAGATGTGTCGCTGTCATAATATTTCGAATAAGCCAGTATTTGGCATGAAATTTCAAAATGTCTCACTTTAAACATTTGATATGTTGTCTATGTTCTATTGGGAATACATTTGTACATTTTGACATTTGTAAATTATTGAATTTCGTTTATATTTACAGTTTGTACTTTGTCCCAACTTTTTTGGAATCAGATTTGACTAAAAGCTTCTTCTTCTTTCGGCCTCTCCCTTTTATCAGGGGTTGCCACATCATGTCAGTCTTTTCCACCTCACTCTGTCCCCTGCATCTTCTGCTTTCACACCAACTACCTGCATGTCTACATTGAC
>JAOUQT010044103.1:0-43174 GCA_025769995.1 Xyliphius kryptos
GTAACACATGCTACAATACCCCAGTTTCCTGCCACTATTTCTCATGCTGGTGTTGTGCGAGAGGATGAGTCATGCTATAAGTGCTACACAGAGCGCCTACGGAGCAAGGTGTCATAGTATGGTAAATTTACAGTGCAACAATTAGATCTTTCACTGTCATGATTTTGAAATATTTAAGAAAGATATTATATAACTGACAGGTTATGTATTACATTACTAGCAGGGCCACCAGTGAGGAGGAAATGCACAATTTGTTGTGACATTGGGTGACCGATAACTGGTTAGGATGTACAAAGGCAATCCTATTGGCCGCATGAGTTTCCTTTGGGATCTCTGGAACGGGCAGCAGGGGAAAAAGGAAAAATATATATGAATGTATAAAATGTATGAATGTGTGGATTATTATTGTTTTTCTGTGATAAACTAATAATCTTCCAAAAGTGTTCAATGCAGTCAAAGGCTTCTGGATAAGAAATGCGCCTTGCGACTTAATGGTCCTCCGTTTGATTCCCGGTCACACCAAGCACTATGGCTGAAGTGCCCTAAGGCAGAGCAACCAACCCCAAATTGTCCTGGGGTTCCATGTACAGGGCTACATACCACTCTGAACATGTGTTCTCACCAGTTTGTGTATACTGTTTAAGTGTGTGTGTTACTGCATAAAGGGGCTAAATGTGGAGGACAAATTCATTTGTGTTTAAGCAAAGTAGAGAAAATAGATAATTTCATCACTTATCTAGTCCTCCAGCTGCTATGACATTAATCAGGATAAGTGACATAATTATAAATTCCTCTTATTTCTTTTTTCTTATTAACCAGGTTATCAATAACTATAATTATATTATATTATACAATAAATTTAAAGGTGATTTAGACACTTTACTATGTCTTAAGCTAATCTGCTTGCTCCATATAGAAAGTCAACAAATTCACAAAGTGTACATCAATGTTGCTGGGCAAATTGGTATAGTTGTCAGCATGTCTGCTTCTCAGCACTGGGGATCAAGTTCAAAACCGATCTTTCCGTGTTCTTTCCATGTTTGCATGGGTTTTCTCTGGGTTTTCCTAAAACATTAATTGAAGGTGAATTGACTTCTCTAAATTTGACCCCCATCTAAATGTCCCCTACATCGCTGTGTATGTGTATGCCCAGCGATGGATTGGCACTCTGTCCTGGACTTATCCGTCCAGAACCAGATACATTTTCCCGTGAATGGGCATAAGGAACTCTCCCCATGCAACTCTAATAGAAGATTAAGTGGAGGATAGTGAAATGAGAAGAAATAAATAAAGCCCTATAAAATGGAACAAGCAAGTAACTACAGATAAAAGGACTAAATGGCTTATCATTAATACGGCTTTTAAAAACAAAAGCTAGCACAAGGCTTATTCTGGAGCAGAACATGACATAGTTGTAACCCACAAGAAATTGATGAAGCTGGAAAATATACAAGTAACAAATAAAAAGGAACCTTGAGCGCTTGGGGAGAAAGCAGAGCTGTCAGCAATGGACTTTGATTAAAGGTAATAATGCGGCTTCACCTGATGAAGCCCTTCATAAACTGCAACATCACATGATGCATAAGGAGAGGTCGACTACAAGCTGCAGGAACAATGAATGTATAAATTCAAAATAATGTGTAAATGAAGCTTGTTCATGAGCCTGTGGAATCCTGTCTCCAGTCCGCATTCATACCCACCCAATAACACTCATGTAGCAACACGAAAAATAACCAACAATAACCTCTTGTAATATTATTTGTGGAAATAAAAGAGTTTAATCCATTAGGAAGTCCATTTCTATTGACATCACAGCTAATGCTGAAAGTCACGTTGTATTTATGGCATAAGTTTTATTTGGTTGAAAATATCTGCTCATCAAAATTACTCTTCAATCAGAGGGCTCAAATCCACTGACACAACATTAGCCCGTTAAAAGGCCTTGGTGTCGCCGACCCAAAATCTGATTTGTTAAAGCAACAGGTTTAACTGTGGCAGCCAATGATGCTGAAATGTGTTTGGTTAATTTTTTTAATTAGAAAATACAATGGCCTAATGGCCTACAAACAGCAACTAGGTAAATGCAATAATCATGGTACAGAAAATGGAATCAATTAGGAAGGACTTTCTCTTTTTTTGTATAAATTCATATTGAATAGTCTGATGTGAACAATGAAGAATTTACCAAGGAATAACAACATATTTATTATAAATGGGTCTCTGTAACCCTGTAAACTTATTTTAGAAAAGACCAAATTTTTTTTGTTTGCATTGTAGGTTAACAAAATGCAGGGAAACACTTAAGTTTACAGCTTACAAAATTTTCTGCTTTACTTTTGTTTATGTGGTGTTTCTTTGTTTTCTGGCAGGCTTCATTTGTGTGAGTTAGTGTGCATGCCAATGTGTGTGTGTGTGTGTGCGCGGTACTTCATGTGCTGTTTTGTGTGTCTGTGTATTTATTATAGTAAGCAGTAGTAAATTCTGTGTTTGCTTTTTACAGTTCAGAAGACGAACATCGGTGGACTACTCAAGGTAAACAATATAGCTGTCTTTTTGAATGCACCCTGTTTGAATCAGTGTAAAATATTCAAACTTGTAAAATGCCAGCTACATATCAAGGCAGCTATTAAAGAGCAAAAAAATATTTGTAATAAGAAAAAAGCCACTCTTTTCTGACACTATACACCCCATCAAATAGTGAGTGGGTTTTATCTGAAATACATCCACTGCTTTCTGTGATTGATACTGTGACATTTAAAGGGCTGACAGGTGAATATTAACACTGTAAAAGCAGCCAGACTTGAAAATCTTTTAGACACCTATCAAGCCATTTAACTGCCTTTAACTAAAAGTGCTATTTCCTACAAATAAAGGCTCCAGATATTATAATTATTGGCATTTAAATATAAGTACTCATATAGAAAAAAAATGTAAATCAGCATTTAACATAAACTTTTTTTTTTTTTTTAATTTGACATAAATTGATCCCTTTATTTAAAACAAATAAAATTACTCAAATAATTAATTCATTCATTTTTCTCCGCTTATTCCTTTATACGGGTTGCGGAGGTTTTCCCCATGCCCATCCAGGGGAGAACGTCTCAGGCGCTGGGCAGATACACCCAGAACAGGGCACCAATCCATCGCTGGAATGTGGAAGGAAACTGGTAAACCCGGAGGAAACCCACACAAACATGGGGAAAACATGCAAACTCCACCCAGATAGGGATTCGAACCGGGAATCCCCAGCGCTGAGAGGCGAATGTGCTAACCACTAAGCCACCGTGCCACCCTACTATTAAATATGTTTTTTGTTGGTGCTGTAAAGTGCACATAATGTTTTTTGGTTACTAACCTTTTAAGTAATTGACATAAAATGTTTTAAACTGCATTTATAAGTGACACAAACCTCAGGTCAATTCTAAATGAGGATTGTCAGCTAGTTTGATTACTCACAGCTGTTGGACTCTGGAGCAGCGGAAACACATTTTCCTGTATGGGTTTGGAGGATACCAGGGGAATGCTACTTCCTTAATGTACAGAGCTAAATGTTTGCTGGAACAGGAATAAAGGTCTGTTTTTCATTATTTAAGTTCCCTTACTCATATTTTAGAACGCTATATTTTACTGTTTTGGAAACCTCATCCCCCATTTTAAATTCACAGTTTACAATGAAAATACTATAAGGTCGCTTCTTGTAACCCATGTCATTTGTAAAACCTGTGAGGATGTCTTTATTTAGCAAAATTAATGTCACAATAAAACCTAGATTATTAAGTATATTAATGTGACCCTACGGCCATAATTACACAGTCAAAATGTCCAATGAATGTCAGTATAGTTTGAACCTTGGGGTATCTCCCTGACAGAACAGATCTCTTTTCTTACATCAGTCTCTGTGGTGTGTGCTGCAGACACTGCCTTTGTGCCCAGATCTTTACAACCACAGTTATCAATTCATGCGGGATGCAGCATTGTGCACCACCACATCAATTTCACAGCAAGGCTATGATTATTTACGACTATCTGTTTGCAAGGAGGGTGTACCCTAATTATACTCCGAAGAAAACAGCCTAGAGATAAAATACATAATGCCTGCCTGTTTAATCATTGTCTAATGTTAATGCATTTTTAATCAGGTACAGGAAACGCATGTTTAAAAATAAGAAAAACACAAAAGGAACAGATACAGAAGGGATGCACACATCTGAACAAAATAGGTAACACTTACCTAAGAATTTCTCATTAGTTATACATTACTGAAATCCAAATTGACAAATATGCAACTAATTCCTGGACAGACCATATCACACAATTTTTCCCAATTATGTGGACAAATGATATGTATCGTTATAGGGGTCTAAACTCAATCCTGTCACTCTTATTAACTCTGCTTTGATCAATTACAGTGGAGTGACATACTGTCTCACCTTTCACATACAGAACAGAAAATTAATGAACAGAATTTTTATAATAATAATATTAAAGTGAGTATTTAAAACAATATTGTGACAGAGTCGCATCAGGTGTCAATTACCATTGACAAACAAAGCAACTGGCTCCGCCTTTCCCCCCCAGAGCTACTGTCACAAATGTTATTACAGAATTATCAAAGATTAGTAAAAAAAAGAAATATAAAAATACACCTTGTAATGAATTAAAATGTAATTACAGCTTCTTTTTTTATTTAAATTTTTTTTTTTTTTTTTAGATTTGACTGTTTTAAGTTGAACAGTGTCTTTCTATGACCCCTTTCAAGCAGCAATTCACTTTCTGTTTACTGGAGTATAAGGTGACAAAAATTTACTTCACTAGGTCATTAATAAACATAACACATTAAAAAAGTAATAAAGGTGTTGACAATCGTTAGTCAGGTTATAAGTTATTAATATTGAAGTGCAATTACAACTTCCGATTAACTACAATGGCAACAAGCTTGCTAATTCTACATCTAATATCAGATGCCACCATCATATCAACAGATTATATAAAAGACTTGCAAAATATAAAATGCACAAACCTGCTGTTACTGTGACTGAGTTGTTACAGAGTCTCCCTTGTTAAGTTTGGGGGTCTAAGGTGGGAGACTTCTTTTCCTTCCAAAAGCCCTGAAATCTCATTCGGTTCGGTTCAGTCATTATGAACACAATTTGTGTTTATGTCAGTTTGGATATTTTAGCAAAACAGTGGATCAAAACTATCAAAATCAAAACAAAAGTTGTTTACTGGACAAAAAATGGACAAAAGCTGCCAAGGCCGGCTCAATCCTCTTAACCAAACCCCATAAAGGACCTGTGGGATGAGCTAAAGGTTGAATAAACAAGAGCATGATCTGGATTATGGACTCAGTGTCCCTGTTTTGTATTCACCAATAATATAATATGTTAAAACGTTTGACGCAATCATATTTGCACTCAGAAACTTGTTAAACGTGAGGCCGTAGAAAACATGTTAATTCCAAACAGAAGGGATATTGTCTGTCTTACCTGGAAATCAAATTCAGGATCTTACTGCTGTGAGGCAAGAGCAAGAGTGGGTTATGTTGTGCTAAATCAAGGTTGGGCAAAAATGTCTCCCTAATATGATCCCATTAGATATCATCTTACGAAGGCCTATTACCTTAAAAAAAAATATAATACCATAGTATTGGTATTTCATTACTACTGCCAGAGACTAAGATGCTGCAAGTGATAGTGATGTGATTAGACATTACTCAGTCCTCATAAGTGCTTTTAAAAGACTATTACCAGTACAGTCTGTCATACTTGAAAAAACATGTAGGATTGACTATACACTCGGATTTTGTTCCTCTGCATTTTAATAGCTGTCTAATACATTTATGTAACTCAGAACTTCTATTCTGCCAACTATTGATGACAGCAAAAACAGACTAAAACATTTTTTAGCCAAGCCACAAATGATTTGCCCTGCATAATCATATTTAAATTATGCATTTCATATTCATGCATTGTCTTTTGTCGAGGCAAAACTTAGGGGAATTACCTAACAAGCCTGGAATTGTCATTTCAATGTGACATAGATTACTGTATCACACTCTTACACAAAATTACCTCAAATAATTTATTCTTTACAACTGTTTAGTCGGCTCAGCGGTCAAGATCTTTGGAATACATAACACTCTAGTGGTTTTAGTGAAGCTCAGCTGAAAATGTTAGTAATCTTTCAGTGTTTTTTTTTTGGTGCCGTTGAAGCTGTTATATTTTTCGCCCTATGTGTCAGAAATCGAACCTAAACCACAGCATTCTGTTCTCATAGGCAGAAACTTACACTGACCAGCTCAAACATAAACCACCGCCCTTTATTTATATTAGAACCACATATATGTATGATGTAAAGTGCCGGTGTAACTCTGATCGCCTAAATGACCCGAACCTTGGGTGCAGTAGGCTTGTGGTTAATAAACCAGCTTAACCACAAGCAACCTGATGCAACCTGAAGGTCCCCGGTTCGTTTCCCAGTCACATCTATACAAGTCTGTCCACCAGCCCGGACACATGTGCTCACTTCACCTGTGTGTGTGTGTGTGTGTGTTTTACTGCATGGATGGTTAAAGTGTGGAGGACACATTCCTCTGTGTGGAAGTACCGCAGGCAAAATAGGTCACTTTCTCACCCATAACCTTTTATGAGTAAGCCATATTTAAGTATTTTTAAACCGTTTTTTCTATTAGGAATAGTGCATTATGCAGCCAGCTTATCTAGACCACAATGGATGATGGACTGCAGTAGATATGTGGAGTTTGAGGTCATGCTCCATGTTGTTGTGTAAAGTCTTCTAGGAAACTAATAGTGCGAGTTTTATGCCTTCTATGACTGAGTGCAGTTTACTTGACGTACATTCGGTTATGAACCAAATTAGAAAAGGAAACACCCGAGCAGCTGTTGGCAACAAATGTACCGCACGTGAACATTTAGGTATTTCGACGCAACACTGGATATAAATAAATGGTGTGCGCATGCGCGTCGCGGACTCGTTGAGGCAGTGTGGAAATGCGTTTTGTCTGTTTCGTGGTGTCGATTTACTTATTTATCATTTCTTCAGGTACATCAAACCATTCCTTCTGGTCGCTTATTTAATATTTACACTTAATAGGCGGCAATACGTATGACACAGAATAGAATCTTGTCATAGACGCAGTAGAAACAGTTTGAAATGCCTTACCTTGATAAGCAGGTAATGTCGGTTTAATAATCCAGTTCAGTCCAGAAACACTGAGCAGCGCTACATCCGCAGGTCTGAAGGTGAAATGCGCAGAAGCTCCAACTCGCTCGCACTCAGCTGTTCAGCTACAAGCAGAAGCCTGAGCTGCTACTTCCACATTTCACATGTTCTCCCCTGGCAGCCAATCAGACGCGTCCTACAACCCGAGCATCGGCCACTGAGGAAGCAGAGAGAGAGAGAGAGAGAGAGAGAGAGAGAGGCCAGCAAAAGCCAAGTACCACTAAATATCCAGAGGGTGGGGTTGGATCTGTGGAGTTCATTCAAAAACTCAGGGGCTGAGTTAGAAGTTCAGGGCAAAATCTGGCAAAAATTGGGATCAAAAGTTTGGACACACCTCCTTTTTCATTCACTTATTGTCCAGTTCTATCCATCCTATACTGGGGGGTCAGGACCCAATCTATCAATGGACACAGTCACTCAAACCCTAAAACAGTGTCCCCAAGGCATTGATTGCAAAGTGCACGTTGGTGATCGCATGAGAACACTCCACAGGCCATGTTCTGTAGAGACTTCCACCTGTTTATGACGCTTTGTTCATCATTTTAGTTGAATATTTACACGCATGCTTGTTGTTATTCCTTGCTGTTGTTACTTCTCAGAAAGTATCATTTGTATGGTATATTCATGTTAACATTTCATTGTAATTATAATATAAGTGTAGGGCGGCAGGTGGCCTTGTGGATAGCACGTTCGCCTCTCAGCGCTGGAGATTTCAGGTTCGAATATTAATTTGGAAAGAGTTTCCTTCAGGTTCTCCAGTTTCCTCCCACAGTTCAAAAACATGGATTCAAGGTAAATTGACTACTTCCCTGGATGGGCATGGGGTAGAGAATTAAGCGGAAGATAATGAGTCAACTAATTATATATGTAAGAGTAAAGTTTTTTATATATTGTATATGCATGTTTGTCAAACAGCATTTGATCTACAGATACTTGTACATTAATTTAAAGACAAAGTGTTTGTGGTGCATTTTCTTACAAACATAAAAAAAAATGTGCCACTTATTTGACAGGATTTTTTTTTGGCTCAACCTGATGTGAAACAGCCTTTTCCCCCACATGAAAAATAATAAAGTCCAGATATCGGTCCACCCTCACTGATGATCATTTCGAAGCCTGCTCGAGAATCGGCATTAGCAGCTACTTTTCAGACTCCTCACACCTGGCTGACAGCATTCAGGGCAAATCATCAAACTAATAGTGCATTTTAGTGGATTGCTTTTTATTGCCAATAATATCATCATGACGTGGGTAAAAATGTTAAAACATTAATGCTTAAAAAAAAAACAACATTGACTCCTGGTAGATCTCAATGACCTGTCCACTGGAAAAAGTAGATCATGGGCCAGAAAAGTTCACATGCCATAAAACCCCTCATGGCATTATTATCACTGCAAAACTGACAATGAGCAATACACAGAAAAACGTTTTTTTTTAAGCTTTATGGCTAAAAATACATCTTATTATGCCGAAATTCAGTATAAATAACTCGTTGTGACTACAGTGACCGTTTGTGTTGTGACGATGAGCCTGTGAAACATCTCATTCATACCCTCCCCTAACACTGTGTAGCCAAACATAAAATAATAACCTATGGTAACCTAAAAAAAATTGCATAATTTTTAAGAAAAATAACACTCACCAAAATCCTGATTAAAACCTGATTATTTGTGCACAAGATCCAGCCTTCTTTTTTCTTAAAAAGTTGAATTAGTTTCTTTTCCTTTGCCATTGAAGCTAATGCTGAAAGAAGATTTGTAATTCTGTAATACATTTTAATTGGCTGAAAAAGTACTCTCCAATAAGAGGGCGTAAAAATGCTGACCTGGCGTTGCCTTCTAGAAGGCTCAAGCAGGAGAACTCAAAATCTGATTGGTTAAAACAACACGTTGAGCTTCACTTCATTTAATGCTACAGGGCCGGCAAGATTCATTCTGAAGGCGTAGGCCTATAAAAAATATTTATAACCTGGCAACCAATAATGCTGAAATGTGATTGGCTAAATGCTCTAATAAGGAAACATAATTCGGAATTATTTTACGCTTAATACTTCTTGAGGGTCATGGGGAGTTTATCCAAGTCTATCCAGTGGAAAACATTTCGGGTGCTGGGTAAACACACCCAGGACAGGGCGCCAATCTATCGCTGGGCTCACACATACACACATGCACGCGCAGAAACATCTGGGGCGTTTGGCAGGTAGACAGGATCGCTTATTTGGTTGGTGCATTATTCCTATCCCGGCAGTGTCGCTGAAGTGTGTAAATGAAACTACAGCAGCACTAAAACCCCCTCACCGCATCAGTGTCTCTGCAGAACTGACAATAAACCACCCCCTGTCTGTAAAAGGTGTCATAGAAACAGGAGTAAAGATCACTAGTTGTTCAAACTATGACATTCTTCCAGAATTATTGCAGATTAAAAATCGGGTGTGTTGATAAAAGGCAGAAGCACAGGGACCTGATCACGCCACCTTTTGACTCATAATAACAGATGACATTGAGCTCAGAGCAGCATATGTGGTGGCTAATGCTGGTTTAACCTGAGGATTACTGGATTAGCCAGTATGGGGTACTGGTTTATGCTGAGGGGCCCAGCAACAATCTGATTTTCAGCAAGTTCTTTTGTCCTGTATATAATTATATTGATTGGGTTAGTTTAGCTCTCCAATCTGTACATGTAACTTATATTATCATTTATAATATTTTAACTCCTGTAATGTTATGGCAAAATATTTCTCTAGCTTCACTGCTGATTCTGGTTTGGCAGCCAGGACTCATCCCTGCAAATCACTTAATGCATGTCACTCTTTATGGAATGCCACATTATTTAAAAAAAAAAAAGCACATCATTTTCTGTAGTTAATTTCTTCATCACCTATTTAAATGTTCGGCTGTGGAAAATGTACTTTCTTTGTTTTATTTTTACATAGGTTATGAAGGTGGATGTTCTTCTGGCAGGAAATCACCAAGACAGAGAAATAATCTACATGTTTCAGTCAGGAAACCGATGGCAGTCAGATTTAACCACAGGCTTTTGAAAGCAATTTATGTTTTTTCCAAAACTAGTTCTTATCTTGCTACTCTGCTCTATCTGTGGAGCAGTGCTGGGCATTTTTTCTTGCCCCAAAATGTAATCCATTCATTTATTATCTTCTCCTTAATCCTCTTTGAGAGTCGCTGCGGGCTTCCCCATGCCCATTTTGTGGAGAACGTCACAGTCGCTGGACAGCTACACCCAGGACATGGTGCCAATCTATCGCTGGGCAGACTTACTCACACAGCCATATACAAAAACACCCACTGTATAGGCTATTTAGAGCATTCAATTCACCTTGAATTCATGTTTTTGGAATGTGGCAGGAAACCCACACAGACCACGGGGAGAACATGGAAACTCCACCCAGATCGGAATTCGAACCAGGTATCTCAAGTGACATCAAATTTCGAATCCATAGGGTTCAGTATGACATCGGCCCACCCTTTGCAGTTAGAACAGCTTAAACTCTTCTGGGAAGGCTGTCCACAAGGTTTAAGAGTGTTTATGGGAATTTTGACATTCTTCCTGAAGCACATTTGTGAGGTCACACACTGGGATGAATTAGAGCGGAAGCTGAGAGCAAGGCCTACTCGTCCGACATCAAAGATGTTCTATCGGTTAAGGTCAGGCCAGTCAAGTTCATCCATACTGTACTCTCTCATCCATGTCTTTATGGTCCTTGCTTTGTGCACCGGTGCACAGTCATGTTGGAAGAGGAAGGGGCAACCTTGTTATGCTGAAGCATTCAGCGTTCCTTTCACTGGAACTAAGGGGCCAAGCCCAGCTCCTGAAAAACAAACCCACACCATAATCCCCCTCACCAAACTTTACACTTGGCACAATGCAGTCATTGAAGTACTGTTCTCCTGGAAACCTCCAGAAAGCACGTTGTCACTGCGCTAATGCATCCGATGTTTTGCATTGCACTTGGTGATGTATGGCTTGGATGCAGCTGCTTAACCATGGAAACCCATTCCATGAAGCTCTCTGCACACTGTTCTTGAACTCATCTGAAAGCCACATGAAGTTTAAAGTTCTGTAGTGATTGACTCTGCAGAAAGTCGCCGACCTCTCCGCACCATGTGCGTCAGCATCCGCTGACCCTGCTCAGTCAGTTTACGTGGCCTACCACTTGGTGGCCAAGTTGCTGTCGTTCCCAAACACTTCCATTTTCTTATAATACAGCTGGCATTTCACGACTGGATTTGTTGCACGGGTGGCATCCTATTACAGTTCCACGTTGGAATTCCTTAAGCTCCTGAGAGCGACCCATTCTTTCCCAAATGTTGGTAAAAACAGTATACACCTGTGGCCATGAAAGTGATCGGAACACCTGATTCTGATCATTTAAATGGGTACCCTTTTTGCTTATTGGTTCTTTTTGTGCACTTTGTGTAGGAAGTGCATGCTATCTGAAGTGTATACAGTTTTGTCATTATTGGTTGCTCTCTAAAGAAATTGGATCCAGCATGCCCATATTTTTTCAGCATGCTGAGCTCCGTAACAATGATACTTGAAATAGGAAGCCGTCATAATGATTACAGACATTTTACTTTTACCTGTTACAGCCAAAAGAAAGGAACACTATTTGGAGCTGTTTTTTGGATCACTGTCTAAAAAGGCTACCAGATTTTTTTAAACAGTAGTGTTAATAACAGTGTAGTAAAGGATCTTTTTTTTTACAGTACATCTTTTTGAAGTCAAAAATGAGTCATGGGTGCATGCCTTGATGTTACCAGTTGAATTTATTTTTTTTCTTTGATTTTAAAGTAAAAAATTCTACAGGGGTTGGTCAATGAAACTGAAACCCCTGGTTGTAGACCACAATTATTGATTAGTATGGTGTAGGGTGTCCTTTTGCGGACAATACAGCGTCCATTCGTCTTGGGAATGACATATACAAGTCCTGCACAGTGGTCAGAGGGATTTGAAGCCATTCTTCTTGCAGGACAGTGGCCAGGTCACTACGTGATGCTGGTGGTGGAGGAAAACGTTTCCTGACTTGCTCCTCCAAAACCCCCCAAAGCGGCTGAATAATATTTAGATCTGGTGAGTGTGCAGGACATGGGAGATGTTCACCTTCACTTTCATGTTCATCAAACCAATCTTGTGGTTGTGTGCATTGCATTGTTTTGAGCAAAATTTTGCTCTTATCCCGCTAATTGAACCTTCACACTTTCCTCTTACACCTGCAATGTGCAATTAATGAAGATTGGCCATCAGGCTGCTCCAATTTAGCCATGAAACCTCCAACACTAAAATGACAGGTGTTTCCGTTTCATTGTCTAACCCCTGTATATTTACACAGTGTGGGAAAATAAATCTAGCTCATACGAACACAGAACTTTTGCATCATTTAAGGAAGTAAGGGTTTCTACACCGCAGTGAGGTCATTTTAAGAAACTGGTCTGGTCTGTAAGTACAGTGCAGTTAGTTTCTCTGAAATGTAAATTGGCCTTATAGCTTTTACAAATTAATGTATATTACTGAATTGAGGCATTGTAAGATTATTTCCATTGCAACAGGTGTATGAATAACTGTTTTGGTTTTACTGTTCCAAAACAAGATTTAGAAAGGCCTGCTTGAGTGAAAAACTTGACTGGCCGGCAAAATAAAGATAGATTTAGCTTACTCGAGAGTACCTGATCAAAAAAATCCTCTTCTAAGAGACTGCATCAAAATTCCCACAAATGCACTTTTATCTTAAAGTTATAGCGCAAGCCTTACCTGAAAAGTAAAATATACAAGAGCTGCAAAAGGAGAAATAACTGAGAATGGCCTGTCAAAAAGAAGTCTCTGTTTTTAGGAGTCCATTCAGACATTTGGTGTAGTTGCATTATGTCACAATGAAGCATCTAGTATTATTAACTTTCGCTTAATCCTCTACTTCCTCGCAATGGGGTTCCCTATGCCCATACAAAGAAGAACGTCTCCGGCACTGGGCAGATACACGCAGGACAGGGTGCTAATCTATCTCTGATCACACATTGACTCGGGGTAATTTAGAGCAGTCAATTGAGATATTGAATCCATGTTTTTGGACTGTGGGAGGAAACCCACGCGGACACAGGGACAACAGGGAAAATCCACCCAGATCGGGATTTGAACCGGGAATCCCCAGGGCTGAGAGGTGAACATGCTAACCACTATGCCAGCCGCCCGCATTTAGTATTATAGTGAAACTTTTAGTTAAAATAACCAAGTTAACCTTTTTAATACTGAACAAACACCCAACTTGCAAAACATTAGCCTTTAGCTTTATTGTTATTTAATTTAATAAAGCAATGACACACAAACAGCGTGCCGTTAAAACTCTTTTCCGTGATTTATTCACAATATTGTACAACCCCGAGTGATAATGAAAAAAAAAAAAAGGTTTGATTTCTAAATGTTTATTTAAAAACAAAATCATTGATAAACTGGTCTACAGTGACATAATCTAGTCCGGTTTTTAAAGTGAACATTGATTGCTGATTAACAGGATTCAGGCTCAGTGCTCATCGGGATTCGTCCAGGTGTTTATATTGAACTTTATTTCCATTAATGGAACATAGGTTAAAATGATGTATTGTATATCACACATTAATACAAATGTAAGGCATTGTGCATTATTGTCAATAATAACGGCTGGACAAATAAACAATAATAGTAGTGTCGGGTACTAAAATGGAAACATTCATTTATCTGTTGTAATCCCAAATATAGTTGGAGGGATTGTTATTGCCAAACTCCCCTCTTATTTGACAAAAAGTCAGGTCAGCAGATTGGTGCACATAGATGGAATTTGCATGGCACACATTGATAGGCAATTTATTTATTCTCTCAACTGCCTTTAGTTTTTAGTCACTGAGGGTCATGGAGCTTATCCCAGTGCTCACTAGGTGAAATTGCATTGCTGGACGGACACACTGACAAACATGTTTATACCTAGCACTAATTTAGCATCTCCAAATGTCTCCAATATCTCAAACAGCCACAGGAAGAACATGCAAATTTCAAACAGGAGTGACCCCAGCCAGCTGCCTGTGGTTTAAATCCAGGACCTTCTTGCTGTGAGGTGATAACACTACCCTCTGCATCACTGTGCTGCTCCAAATGCATTGCTTAAAAATCCAAGCAGCTAAATGATAAACATGAACTTCATTGTGTGTGTTTTAGGAAGGACAATATAAAAAGTGAAGGGTGGTGCTATTTAAGGGAAACAGTGTCCTGGAGGAAATCCATGGAGACAATTGGGAAAACCAGCCAAGTCAACCAACAACAAAGTTGTTGAATAACTTACTGTAAACATGTTTTAAACCGTGCACATGGGCTCATCAGGTCATCTATTTTCCAAGTATTGTTGTGAAAAGTATTGTATATTGTTCCGTACCGTGTTAATTCGCAACTTATTACATAAGAATATAGCATATATTTTGACAATTTAATGCAACATAAGGGAAAAACATTACAATTCACTTAAAAAAAGAAATACATGACCATAATATCTGAACCCTGAATATAATTATAGCTGGACAATAAACAGTCCATTCCATCTGCAGGCTCATACAGAAGTATGTGCACACCTGGTAAAAGTCCACGTGTAATAGATTTTCGATACATAAAAACTATTAAGTACAATCTTCTGCAAAGTGTTGAAGTCGCATAGTAGACTCGGTGTGTTTCACGCAGGATGCCCTTCCTGATACAACCCTCACCCTCAACCCGACTTGGGACACACAGACTATGGAGACAATCTAGAGCAATCGATTCTAAAATCCATGTTTTTGGACTGTGGGAGGAAACCAGAGAACCCAGAAAAAACTCACACTGGGGGAACAAGGAAACTCCACCCAGATTGGGATTCAAACTGGGAGTCCCCAGTGTTGGAAGGCGAACCTGCTAACCACTACCCCACCCAATTAATAATTACACACTGCATTAACTAAATTTAGCATTTTGGAGTGACAAATATGATATATGGCCTGTGCAAAGAAAATACAACATTTTATTTTGTGTTTTCTCAGTAAACAAATGGAAATGTTCATCTTGTATTTGGTACCCTCTACTTTTGCACTATTCATTGATTCTCCAATTTAGCCAGAAACTGTTCCAAAACTTTTGTGTTCACCCGGTGCATCATCAAAAACTGTCCATTGAGGTGAAACACCGGAATATCATACTTATATCGGTCATACCATACACTGTTTTGGGGTAGAGTGATGTCAACTTCCTGCAACACAAACTTCACAGAGGTAAAGAGAGATAAGTATCACTTACAGAATACTTTTACTAAGCATAATATACATATGCACTCACTGCTAACTTTATTAAGCACTCTCACATGTTGCTTCACTCATTTAGCACTTTGTAGTTTGCAACAGTTTTTTAAAATGATTTTAGCAGCACTGCTATCTCTGATCCACCTTTACGAGCTCATCACACCACCACAAATGGTGTTGCATCACTGCAAAACTGAGAGTTATCAACCGTTAACACATCAGACCTATAGTGGGATTACAGCCTGTAAAAGCAAGAACTAGAAAGTGCATCTATAAGTGGAAATATATAGACAGAGTGTAAAAACAAGGAGATGCAATTTATAAAGTGGCTGATGGGATTATATGAATAGACTGTTTCAGCATATTAATGTTTACAATAAGAAACGATTAGTATCTCACAGGGGAAATTTGCATTGTTACAACAGCATCAAAGCATTTAGTCTTACCTTGTGCATATATGGTTCAAGTATCTCTTTGGCTTCATCACACAAGGAACATGGATGCTAAAAATATTAATTGATGTTAAGAATTATTTTCTTACACATGAAAAACAAGTCTTTTTAAGTTATTGGCATAAGAATTTCTTTACCTTAGTAAACAGAGTTAAAATTGGTAAGGATTTCTGTGAACAAAGGCTCCTGACGAACTGAGAGTGAATCATTACGTGCTGAAGAAACTTTGGCAGCGGTCTCAGCATGTCTGTGAAGATCAGATGCTTTACATAAAGAATGTGTTGACACTGTTTCCAACAATGCTTGAAATGTAAACACTGGGGTCGGATAATGCATGTGGGATTACAGATCGGGATTTCAGAGCAGTTGTTTTCAGTTCAATTTGGCATGTTCAAACAGGTCACGTGCTCTGGTTTAATCCACATTTACAGTTACAGAGACATGAATGTAACACATGCATCTAAAAATAAAAAAAATCCAAAGTAAGAGATTAACACAATTAAGGAAATACTGTGTAACAGATTAAACCTGAACAATTAGTCTAAAAACTCACTGGTTCAGAATGTGGATCGGCTGCAAAAATATAGTACACAGTAGAATCATTATTTAAAAAAAGGAATTCCCACTGGATTTAGACAGCCCCAGGTATTAAATACTGCTCAAAAAAAAACCTAAAACAACACATCCTAGATCTCAATAAATAAAATATTTCAATTGAAAATATTTTTTTAGTAGAATGTATTGAGAACAAATTATCAAAAAATTATCAAAATGTAAATCAAAATTACTATCCCACGGAGGTCTGGATTTGGAATCATACTCAAAACCATAGTGGTTAAATTAAAGGGTTGTGGTCACCACCTGCAGAAGCACTCCTTTATAGGGGTTGTGTATGTAAGCGTCTCTCATTTCTACCTGTTGTCTGTTTCATTTGCACAACAGCAAGTGAAATTGATTCACAATCAGTGTTGCACACTAACTGGACAGGTTGATTTTACACAAGATGCCTGTAACAGTAATGTGAAAATAAGACAACATTTCTAAGGTGGGAAAAAATCAGTTTGCCACATGAATAGTTGTACATGGTAAAGCTAGCAGTGAAGTGCTTTGACAACCGCCACCACAAGTAATTAAAATAACTGAAATTGAGAATAACGAAGCTGAACCACAGTCTCTTGAGTGATATTTAACGGGTATGTGTACATTTTAGTAAAACTGGTATTTAATTTCTGTTTTCTTCCATTTTTAAGTAAGTATAAGTATGCGTTATCTCGTTTGTTTTGGACAATTGCAAGCTTTCAGTTTTTTTAAAATGGATTGGGCCTTTTTTGTCTTGTTGCCAGTTCTAAACATCTTAACGAGCAGGGTCAACCCAGATTAGACCGGTAATCTTCTAAAACAAGTCTTAGCTGCCAATTTAGACCATGTTTTAGCCTGGTGATGGCTAATGGTACAACACAGTGCATTTTTTTAGGAGTAATGCCAAACTACTAAAATGAATCAGTGGTAAGTGTTTTTTTTTTTATTAAATCATTATTAAAACACGATGCTCACAGTCTTGATGTCAGGCTTTACACAGACTCTGAGTCTCTATTGAAATCGGTTACGAATTAAAAATCTGTTTATTGGAAACTGGTTCTAAAATTTTTGTGTGGAATAAACCCGTAGAGTGGTGTCTTGTAAACAAAAAGTACCAAATGTGACAGCCAAAATACATCACACTACTTTATATAAACAAAAGTATAAGGACACACCTTCTTAGTGAATTCACATGTTTAATTCAGTAATGTTGTCACGTGTGTAAAACCAAGTAGAGTTTTTGTGTGGACATTTTAATGTCACAGTTTGGGGAAGACCCTCTGTTACATCCCGAATGGATCTAAATGTATATGTATGATACCATCATTGGGTAAATTTGGTGTAGATTAACCACACAGAGCCCTGACCTCATGAAGCATCATTGGGATGATAGTTTAATAGTCTATACAATACGCCAAGACTCCATTTTTTTAAGACCACAAACCTTGGGTTTACTTGGACATGCACTGTCGGGTGTAGCATAGCATTGTTGCTAATGCTTATTCAGTGGATGATAATCTGTTTGCAGTAAGGGTTCTTGCACCAGATTGTTATTCCATACAGTCTATTCTCATTTTCCTGGCTGGATTACTGGGTTAAAAAGCTTGATAAAACATGTATGGATGTTTGCTCACGTATGTATTAAAGGCTGCCATTCAGGTGGTTTTAATATAACCCAGTAGATGTTCTGATAAACTGTAATGAGTGCCTTTTCATTTTTGGTATTCTTATTATTTCCAAAAGCATAGTCTGCTTAAATAATCTGCAAGTCACATGGTTTTATTTTTTAACAGGCAGAAAAAAGCATCTGACGTCTGTCTATTTTTAGATGCTGTAGATATGTTTTACAGACATCCTTTTGAGACCCCTCAAAGGTATTAGCAAAGCGGTGAAGGAAGCTGGGCTTGTGCTCTGTGGTTTTCTGTGGTTATCTATGGTCTTACTTCCGCAATTGTTTTTTGACACAAACCCAGGACAGGTGTTGTGACATGTTTTGTCCAATGAGTAAAAAGAACAGCGCAAGTCCTCAATACGTTTTTTGGGGTAGAGAAGTTGAGATTTTAGTCATGAATCCAGCTGGTGGTGTATGTTACGTTTCGGCAGTTTGCCATAAACTGGGCAGATGTTACAAAGTCTTTCCCTCCAGTCAGTGTAAAGTTTGACACTGTAGTCCATGTGCCAGGCTAAGTATGACCTGTAGCGGTTTGAATCGCTGGCTAATTTCTTTAGGAATCTGCCGAGGGCGCCTACTGATGAAAAGTCATCCACGTGAATGAAAGAATTTGGCGGCGCCACTGCCTCATAGTCAGTCCGTGGAGGCCCCAGCACTACGGGTACGGTACCAGCCATGAAAGCGTTTCTCCACAACTTTTCAGTGATGTAATATCGAGAGTTTGTGTTCTCGAAAGCCAGGTAGAAATAGCAGTTGGAAATAGTGGGCAGGAGTTCACTCTGCGTCAGTGCTTTTTTAAACGCTCGACCATACACCTGCACGGGTACCGTTTTAATGAGCTCTAGGTAAACACTTGTCCTTCTATGGGATTTCCGGTAGTTACTAACCACCCAACACACCAGGTGGGATTTGTTCGTTGGAAGAAAAGACCCCCCATCATCCTCTTTTCGCACAAGCTTCCCGTACGGCAACGTGATGTCTGAATCAGGTCGATATGTCATGGTCAAATTAAAAATCTCTGAATAAGGACTAAGGTCACCTCTGTTTTCTGGAGATTCCAGAGACAGCCAGAGCCATTTCTGATAAGCTGGCCGAGGGAGATGAAGTGGAAGTTTCTGGGTGTGAGATGACAATTCTTTCTGATGGAAGACCACAATGTTTGCAAGAGAGTATTTCGAACGATTATCCAGCAGCTGACAACCAGAGATGTTGTACATCTCCAGACACACGTCACCCTTCAGACTGTACGGGATGCGGAAAGGCCAATACCAAAGCAGGATGCTGATGTTCAATGATTTGGTGGTGTGAGTTACATTGTGAGTTACATTGGTCATGCTGAAGAAGCTCATAAAAGCGCTGGTAAAAACAAGGAGAAGGAAAAAAGTGTATCTGTTTGACATCCAGCTCCATCCTAACATCTCTGGAGAAAAAAATGAGGGTTAAATTAGTGGTCATTTGTGGTCATTGTTTTTAATCTTAATTTTGTTACTACAGTAGAATACAATTTGTATTGTAATTTTCATTTACATTTGGTCATGACACTTTTATTCAAAGCGACTTAGAAATGAGAGAACACCAGTCAGTAGTTCAGGAACTCGTCCTTACTCGCTTTGGTGGATGATTATTAAAATATTCACATATTTAAACTTATAAATTCGGCGCATGATTTGATTTCAGATTAAAAACTACTTAGTGGTGTTGCTTATTTGTATAGATTGGTCAAAACCTGTTATGTGTATAGGACCATTGTGTATAGAAAGTGCTTCTTGGTGCGTTACTGAACCGTAAAGCAACACTGAATACATTTCCTTTTTTTTTGGTGTGATAGCAACATCAAATCTACAGCTGATACTAATATTACTACCACACTGATATGCAAATCGGGTGGCACGGTGGCCTAGTGGTTAGCATGTTGGCCTCGCTGGGGATTCCCGGTTTGAATATCAATATGGGTGGAGTTTTCATGTTCTCCCCGCATCCGAGTGGGTTTTCTCCAGGTTTTGTGGATTACTCCTACTGTCCAAAAACATGAATTCAAGGTAAGTTGGCTACTCTAAATTGCCCCTATAAGTGTGCATGTGTGTGTGCGACTGAGTGTGTGTGCCCAGTGATAGAATGACCCTCTGGATGGGCACGGGAAACCCCCTGCGACCAAGACTAATGGTATAGCACGGTTAAAAAACAGATAATTCCAAGATCAACTTGAATAGTGAGGCTATCCTCCAGGACACAGTGTTTATATTAAGTTTAATAGAAATGTATTATGGGTCTTTGGAAGATCATGATAAAATCCTGTTGTTTTTCTTCATTACCTCACCAAATAACATTACTCAGCATCATACCCAGAGGGAATATGTTTGTTCCCTCTTCAGGAAGTTTTACCAAAAGACCTTTTTAAACCGTTTTGATGTTTGCTAAACTAATACTAAAACAACAAAAAAAATAAAAATAAAAAAAAAAAATAATTAACTGAAGATGGATGCAGATTAAAACAGATGTAAATGCACTGCTGTTCTTACCTGAAGGAGAGAAAGCTGATGTGCCAGAACAGATACAGGATGAGGTTCTTGATACAGTTTCAGATTGCAGACTGTGAACAATTGTGTAGAAAAAGGAGCAGAACTGAACTCCCTCCTACGCAAAGAATGCAAGTCACTGTTTCCTGTTATGGTTCTTAAACATTATATTTTTAATTGGCTTTCTTATTTTCTTCTCCCCATTAATTTTAGTGTAATGCTTTGCTCAGATCCTATAAGACTGTAGTTCACATAAACAAGTGAACTACAATTTCCACCGTGCAGAAAATCTCACTTGCTGCACTTTGGGGGAAATGAGTCAGAAGATAAATTGTTTATGATTTCTGCTGGGTTGGCAGTGGTTTGTGGGTTTAGGTCATCCACAAAACAAATGAAAGCCAAATGTGGTCGTTCTAAAGTTTTCAGTAAAATCTGAAAAAGAAATAAAGAGTTTGTGAGCTTACCGATATTTCGATATTAAGATTTCAGTATTAACATCAATTGGAAGCCAGTTGGTCAACATTAAATCACTATCAAATCCAGTATAAACGCAACATTACCTGAAATGTGATTCGAAAACATCATGCCATCTCCGCCGTCTTCTGTCAGGAAAATAAACCCAGTTGTGATCTGATTTGGATTCTTCTTCAAAGATTGCAAGTGTTCAGGTTAAGGAGAAAACGCGAAATAAATGACTGATGTATGTTATTTTGTACTTCCTTTTTAACTTTGTGCTTCCTCCTTTTCTTCATCATCGAACATTGGTTAACTTAGCTGGCAGTTTGTGTTATTAGTTTTATTTTTGTGTTGTGCACAGGTTTTACTTTAAGTTCTCTAATGAGCAAAACCTCCACAGAGAACTACCGTTTTTCTCATGTCTCTGACTATGTGAAGGATGAAAGGTGTAACTTCTCATGTAATTTTAGCAAGTCAATAGGAAGTGGTGTGAGGGTGGAAATAGCTTTCTGAAACATCCATTAACTGCTAAAATCACATTTACCCAACTACTAAATAATATCAAGTGGTTCCTGTTGTTTCCACTTTACCATTTACATTTGGTCATTTAGCAGACGCTTTTATCCAAAGCGACTTACAAATGAGAAAACAACCCAAGTCTGTAGTTTAAGGAAAAATCGGCTAAACTGCATCATCAACACTGCGCGTTATTATTATTTTTTAAATATTTTTTTTATAGCAAGTGTCTTAAAGAGAAGTTTCTTGACGATGTTGTGTGAGTCACCCTTATGGATGTTGATGGGAACCACCATTTAGCAGAGGTGAATGAAATGGAGTGAGAAATGGCACTTCGGTGAGTTGGGGTCACCAGGCGACATTCATCTCTAGAGGGCAGTGAACGAGTCGGAGTGTATTTAGTAAAGATGGACTGAAGGTAAGCGGGGGGAGATCCAGCAACTGTCCTTTAGGCCAGAGTCAGTGCCTTGTACTGAATGGGAGCAGCTACAGGAAGCCAGTGGAGCGAGAGGAGGAATGGAGTGATAGGAGTTTGCTTTGGCTGGTTGAACACGAGTCGGGCTGCGGAGTTTTAAACAATTAAAATATATGTTGTGTTTTTTAGGGCCTGGGAAGCTCAGCTGGTAGAGCATCAGACTTTTAATCTGTGGATCTAGGGTTCAAGTCCCTGTTCAGTTCAAAACAGTTTATCTGCTGTATATTTCTGATAAATTTCTTTTCTGCTTTCGGGAAGCTTCTGCTTATATCCAGGTTGTTTACAGGTTATAATTGCAGTCTTGCAGCACCGACTTCTTGAGGATAACCTGGGGAGTGTAATGTACATTCAGTTCCAGAAGTATTGTTACTCGGTGCTTGATGAGTCAAACCACTATAAATTAAATGACTGTGTTACTGGAACATTTACAGGAAACATGATGTATTTTTGTGTCAGTTGAATAAAAAAGCCCCACTGTAGAGTTTTGTGGTGGATCTATGAGATTGTATGTAAATAAAAAATAGACAAGCATTGTGTTAATACGTCTTTTAAGGTGAAATGAACCGTCATGTTTTGTTTATAGACAATGCAAATTAAATTCTTGGTTTAGATGATATCACGTTACATGTGATTAGCACTGGGGTTAAGTCCCAGTCTGGGTGGAGTTTTCATGTTCAATCCGTGTCACATGGGTTATCTCCAATTTAGAGAAACAATCTATCCATCCATTATCTTCTGCTTATTTCTTTATGAGGGTCGCGGTGGAGTTCCCCATGCTCATCCAGGGGAGAACATCTCGGGCGTCGGGCAGATACACCCAGAACAGGGCGCCAATCTATCGCTGGGCACACACTCACTCACACATCCACACATCCACACACACACACACACACACACACACACACACACACACACACACACAAACTATATGGGGCAATTTCTAGAGCTACCAATGTAAATAAAATCCATGTGTTTTTTTTTTTTTTTTGGATTGTGGGAGGAAACCAGAGAACCCAGAGTAAACCCACGGGGAGAACATGGAAACTCCACCCAGATTGGGATTCAAAGGAAGAGGTGAATGTGCTAACCACTAAGCCCCCGTGCGGTCCGGAGATACGATAATAAAGCTATATAAAGTGACATTTAAAATAAATTCAACTTCAAACCAAAATGTAGGTGCAGTATATTAGTGGCATCTAGTGTTGATGTTGTAGACTGCACTCCTATCCCTTAAACAATACAGGACTTGCTTTACAAACATGCAAGCCTCCTGAAAGGCCTTCTACTTATATAGTAATTGGAAAAAAAAATTCTTTGGAACCAGAGCCTAAATAATCATCAATAATTCTATCTAAATGTACGGACTTAGTGGTTAGTGGATCGTTAGTTTCCATGTGTCTGCATTGGTTTTCTCTAGGTTTTCTCCCACAGTCCAAAAAAACCCATGGATTCCAGGTAAATTGAATGCTCTAAATTGCCCCATATAGTGTGTGTATGAGAGTGTGCTTGTGTGAGTGATTGTGTGCCCAGCGATGGATTGGCGTCCCGTCCTGGGTGTATCTGCCCAGCACCCGAGATGTTCTGCCCTTGATGGGCATGGGAAACCCCACCGCGGGAGAGGATAATGGATGGATGAATGGGTAAAACTAGAATGTATTCATTTCTACCAGTGGAGCCTTCACATTTTACATTAAGACAGTTTCACAAGGCTGCGATATTTGTTTTACTGCAAAAGTGTCATGTAGAAGACTGCAGCAGGACTCTTCAGAGTGCAAGTTTCTGTTTGTTGCTCCAGGAACTGGCAGAAAGTAAACAGCTTAATAATGTATCACTCGTCACACCTTGTTTCCGATTCCCTCTTTTATCCTGAAAGTGTAACACCTCACGAGCTGAGGTCCCGCATCAGTTAGAGGATCACACGGTACACAGGAATGTGATCGTCCGAGAGTTTGTGACAGAAAGCTAAACTTCTTGCCAGTCTATTGAAACGAACCTGTATGGAAACGCTTGCAGTGTGTGTTATTGCGTCGGCGGTGATGCATGCCTCTGAGATCTTAAAAAGATAACAAAGGTCACTCCCACTCTGTAAACCAGGGGGGTGAACGTTCAAAAAAGAAATTTATTTGACTATTTGTCCTCCCCAGTCAGTCTAATAAACATCATAGGCAGTGTTGTGACCTCAGATAGACGAGAGTGAGGCAGAAGAGTTGATATGTCTTCAGGCAAAGTTGAGACTGTAGCAGGAGTGAGAGAATGAGAGGAGAGACAGGTTGGACAGGTCAATCCAGTGGGCAGGTATTCTGAATGCTCATCGGGTGTGGTGAGAGACAGCCAGCAAAGAGGCACACAGATACTGTTCAGAGCAAACGCAGTAGATTGAGACCTGAATTACAAAAAACAACTCTGTTTTTTGGACCTATAGATATCCGGACTACTCAAAAAAAAAAAAAAAAAAAACTCCAGTGAGGGCAGTGAATTGAATGGCTGGACAGATTCAGTCAGTGCAACATCACTCCTAGGCTTGCGAGTGACTAAGCTTGGTTAAACACCCGAAAAGACCAGAGGAAGGAAAACCAGAGCGATGGCGGAGGCAGCTAAGATTGAGCTGTTTATCAAGGTCAGAGTTCGTTCTGTTTGTATTATGGAATTAAAATCAGCAAAGTATAATTCACACTTTAAACTAGTGGAAGTTCTCTGATTTGTGACTTACTGTTTCAGGGTGGTGGCTTCCGAATATACAAAACTATAAAATAGGTCTGCCTTTAACCCCCACCCCAACCCCCCAGAAGCAAACTTGGTTAAATAACTTAAATAAAGCAAAGAATTTTAATTTATTAAGAAAACTTATGTAGTGCAGCAGAATCAGAGGGAATTGTTTATCTGCATGTAAATCCACTTCTTACAGGCGAGTGACGATGGTGAGGGGGTCGGAAACTGTCCGTTCTGCCAGCGGCTCTTCATGATTCTGTGGTTGAAGGGTGTTAATTTCACTCTGACCACTGTGGACATGAAGCGGTGAGATGCTTATCATAAAGCCTCTGATAACGAGGGCATTAATGCAGAGTTTTGATAGATCTTCAGAGGGGATTTATCTTCCATGTTTCACTTTCCCCTCCAGAGCTCCAGAGGTTCTGAAGGACCTGGCTCCAGGATCTCAGCCGCCATTCCTGCAGTACAACGGAGAAGTGCGCACAGACACCAACAAGATCGAGGAGTACCTGGAGGAGACGCTGGCACCACCACAGTGAGTGTCGCTTCACACCTGAGGGAGATTGAATACTTACATTCTTTTAACTTATCTCTTCAAATAGAGTTTAAATGCAGGCAGGCAGGCTGTCGGGAGATAAAGATATGTTTGTTTGATGACTGATAACAAAGCCATTGCATGACAAACCCGACTGGTTAATAAAAAAAACCCAGAAACAATAACATTACGGTAACAGAGCTCATGCTGCTACGAGGAAGTGACGGTGGATCATTTTTGTTTGATGACTGAGTTGACCGTGTGGCCTGTCGGGCTGTTATTGACATGCAGATACCCCAAGCTGTGCTGCCGCTATAAGGAATCCAACCGCGCCGGAGATGATATTTTCCACAAGTTCTCAGCTTACATCAAGAACCCCAACCCAGGCCTCAACGACAGTGAGAACGTCTGACTTTCTCTGCCATGTGTTCTGGATTTGTCTTAAACGCTCTAACAGCTAACTTCTTAATTCCCAGTGCTGGAAAAGAAATTTCTTAAGAGTCTGATGAAGCTGGACCAGTACCTGCTGACTCCTCTTCCATATGAATTGGACAAGAACCCAAACGTGACCAAGTCCACAAGGACCTACCTGGATGGTGATGCTCTTACTCTGGCTGACTGCAACCTGCTTCCCAAGTTACATATTGTCAAGGTGCGCAGTAATTTACTTTATTGTGTAGATTGAACTGTTTTAACTTCTTCCTATAGGGTTTAAGAGCTAATTGGCATGCACTATTAACATACTGCTTACTCCCTGTCCTCAGGTTGTGTGCAAGAAATATCGTGATTTTGCTATTCCTGCTGAACTCGCCGGTCTGACTAAGTACCTGCATAATGCTTACCTACGTGACGAGTTCCGCTTCACGTGTCCGAACGACGGCGAGATCCTGCTGGCTTACCACTCAGTGGCTAGATATCTCACCAAGTAAATCGAGAGTAGGAGAGGATGGGTGGAGTCTGGGAAATTATTTTATGTACATGACCTAAATAAAATTCTAAAACAAGGGCAGCCGAATTTATCATAGTTTGTAGGTTTGTTATTACAGTCGAGTTATTACCATTACTGTCCTTTATATAGACTCTTTAACTCGTTACTATTTGTGTAAACTGACAGATTTTTGTAACACAGGACAAATGTGCTTTTTTTCCAGCCCTGTTAAAAATAAACATGCTTTTTAAAAAGGTTATTCCTCTGTGTATGATTTTCCACACATCCATCCATTGCTTAAGCCAGAAAATTGCCAGAACTGACATGTTGCAACAAAGAGCAAAAATATTTTAGTGCATTTTGCTTTCGTTTAGGGGCGTGTTATAAAAGGGCTAGTTATTTTGACTGTACTACTAGTTAATCCAATGTAGCTTTAACCAGTTACGGTTCATAGCTTTGTGGCTGAACTCCATTTTGGTCCGGGTCATGTGATCACTGTGCTAGAATTTGTTAAATGCTAAGTGTGGATGTGTGAGTAAGTGTGCAGCGATGGATCGGCGCCCTGTTTTGGGTGTATCTGCCCGACGCCCGAGATGTTCTTCCCTGGATAGGCATGGGGAGCCCCACCGCGACCCTAGTAGAGAAATAAGCCCAAGGTAATGCTTGGATGGCTGGAAATTTAAAACATCTTAATCTTAACAAAATCGTTATAAAGTGTAATAAGTCTTGTCTTTGCCTCGAATGGATTTCTATGTAAGATAAATAATTTACTTTTTAATATTTTTTGTTTTGTTTAAATAAATCTTAACAGGATAAATTCACTCACTATATTGGCACATAATTTTGCTTGAGTCCTGTACACTTTTTATTTGTGTTTATTCTTCGTACACTTTTACATCGTTTTTGTAGTGCGTTTGTGCTTTATCGCAGGCTGATGATCAATACTCCTTTGCCTCTGAAAATCTGAAGATATGTCCTCATTTCTCAAAGACAGACAGATAGTATTAGAACAGTGCCATCATGTGGTTAAAGGCGGAATACGTTTTTTAAAAGATTTATTTATTCTAATGAGCCACAAATAACACGTTATAAGATTAAAGCTGCGGGCCGGACTTTGGACATGCCTGATCTATATTTTCGATGGAGATTAAAAAAAAAGTTAAAAAGTAAGAATTTTTAGATGCCTTTGCCTTTTTTCTTCTTAGTTGTGGAACAATTTTACGACACATAAAGTTCAGTTCTAGCTTTATCCGGCAAAGCGTAATGCAATACATAGCCAAGAGATGTCGCCAATGTGCTGCAACATCATTTAAAACAGCTTGGAGTAATTTATAATTTACTTGAACAAATTGACTTGAAAGTGTGAGTACTCTTTATAGAAAACGACCTCAGTCACAAATCAATCATTTAAACATTTACAAAAGCACGTTAAAGCATTTAATTGTTCCATCATGTTCATTTAGTTTTATGCCCAGCACCCGTTTTGGGAAATCCCACCCGTTTTACTGGAATCGAGCAGGACGTAGTGCAGTGTGACGTGGAGAATGGTTTCCGTCAACACTGGAACCTGCAGGAAAACATCGTCGTCTCTGATTGGTCTTTACATTTCAAAGCAGCCAATAGGGAAACAGGATGCTGCATAGTCCCCGTTGTGAACAACAGCAGGTATGTATGGCTGGGTAGGAAACGACGTGACAGCCGAAGTTTTGGAGGATTTTCCTAAATTGTTCTAAGAGTGAGTCATTTCTGTTCATAATTACACGTTTAATGAAAACACACGGCTTAACGTCGTGCTATGATGGCTCCTGCCTTTTTCAGGGCGTCTCGTGTTAATGTAATCGGTATGTTAGACAGGTGAGGTCTGTTAAACAGCATTTACTCCACATTTAAACCATTCAGAATTCGTTTTACTTTATTACAAAACCGTTTACTGGCTAGTTGTGTACATACACGTTGTTAGGGTTTTAATACACAGCAGTAGCTGCTCAGTTGGTCCCTTAAACCCTTTATTAATTCGTGAGAATCCTTTGTTATGTTCATTCAGTGTTGTGTTCATTTCTGTCTTTAATCTGTTTCTGTGAAAACACCCAACATTTATTTAGGGGTTAATGACGTATCTGGTTTAATATCTGCACAGCAGGTGATCTGTGGTGCTATTTTCCATTAGTGTACTGACCCCAGGGGACTGCAGTGGATTATAAACTTTATATATGGCAGCAGCCCCCCCCCCCCCTCCCCGGTTTTTGTCAGAAGCTAATATCCTGGAAGCTACACAGACCGGTACAAACATTCATTCCTCCATCCATTATCTTCCTATTAGGAACGCGAGTGGGTTTCTCATGCCCATTCAGGGGACAATATTTCAGGTGCCTGGCAGATACACCTAGGTTGGGATGCCAATCGCTGGGCACACACTCACTCAAACAGCTACACACATACACCACATATGGGCAATTTAGTAGAAAACCTACGTGAACACGGGTAGAACGTGAAAACTCCATCCAGATTGGGATTTAAACCTGAGATGTGGACATGCTAACCACCAAGTGTCGCCATGTTACATTATTTTCATTTGGTCATTCATTCATAATATTCAGCTTAATCCTCTATTAGGGTCGCAGGGGTGGGATCCATCAAGGAGAGAATGTCTCAAGCGCTGGGCGATACACCCAGGACAGGGTGCCAATCTATCACTGGGCACACTCACTCACACAGCCACACACCATGGAGTAAACCCACAGACACACGGGGAGAACATGAAAACTCCACATCGATCAGGAGTCGAACCGGGAACTGAACCAGCACTGAGAGGTGATCGTGCCAATCACGTAGCCTGAATTCAAACCCTGACAGTTTCATCCAAAGCTTTTATTTACAGCTCCCAGCAGCACTAGAGATTGTTGACTGGCTTTTCTTCGAGTATTTGTTTGAAGGGTTTCATTTATAAGCGGCTCTAATGAGCTCGAGTTTATAGGTAATGAAACAGTACTCGGTAAAACGCTCAAATTGATGCGGCTTCTCAGTCTTTTACTGATCGGTTTAGGAACAGATTCACAATTCGGGATGCTTTAGAGGCCTGGATAAAGGGGGGGGGGGGATGCCATCTAGAGGAGAACAATACACCCAGGACAGGGCGACAATCAATCACTGGAGACACACACACACCATATAGGGACAATTTTACTTTTTACTTTAAATTTACTTTGAATCCATGTTTTTTGACTGGGGAAGGAAACCGGAGAACCCAGAAAAAAACCTCCCATAGCTAAAGTGTTAAGATGTGTAGGTATGTATGTACGGGTTCTAATGGAAAGCGTTCAGATCCGGGTATTCATTAAATGTCTGATTGTAGTGTATTGTATTGAATTAAATGTCGTATGGATTATGTAATCTGCAGTGTAAACCTCATGATGTCATCGTAAAATACGTAATATCACGAGCAGTATTTAATAACGACAAATTTATTTCCATTGATTTTTAGAAATGGAGTGTGAAGAGGATAACACCTCGTGCCAAAATCCAGTAAGTAAATCCGAATCCTGATCGCTGACTGACGATGAGGTTCTGTGTGAACACATCTGGATGTACATTCAGCAGGACGGAGGAAACACCTGCTGAGTCGTACAGGTGTCCGATCGGCCAATCACAACGCTGCACAGGAGTGTAATGTTTAAAAAATAGTGGCTTGGCAGTTAGAGCCTTATGACAGACAACTGGGGTCCTTTATACTTACATGTGGTGTTGGCATGTTCTTCTTCTGTCTGAATGAGTCTGAAACAATTCCTTCCATCCTTTCTTTTCGGCTTAATTCCTTCCTTAAATCGCAGGGGGTCCCCATGTTCATCCAGGGGAAAACCTTTTGAGCTGGACACACCCAGGACAGGGTGCCAATCTATTGCTGGGCACACAGACTCACGTGTGCACACACATTATATAGAGGAAATTTAGAGCAGCTAATTCACCTTGAATTGAATTGAATCCATGTTTTTGTACTGTGGGAGGAAACCACAGAACCCGGAGGAAACCCATGCAGACACGAGTGAATAATAAATCACTTTTAGTTTGTGTGTTTTAAGTTGTTGATTACAAATTGTAATAAAAAAAAATACTTAAGCAGTTTGAGTTTTACAGACCATGTGATCGTGGCATGGTTGTTGGTGCCAGGCAGTTTTAAAAACTAAAACTTTTACACACAAACACAAATTTTATGGATTTATTGGTTTAATGAAGAAAATTGTAGTGAGTGAAAAAGAAAACACCTCGTGAGAGATAGAGGTCATATGTGTCCTTGCAACAAAAAAAAAAAAAGGTATTAAACCCCTAATTTAACCAACATTCGATGATCCCACCCAGTTTACATTTGTTCTGTTTAAGACTCAGATGTTCCTGTAGTTTCTTTAAACCCTGCAGATATTTAGGAAGGAAACTGTCTGAGTAAGCATGAGCTGCTTTGAGGAACACGATTATTTGTTTGGTTTGCGTTTTGGTTTAGCTTCAAACAGGCTGCTGAAAGTCACTCGCTTACTTGTTTATCACACATTTAGTCCTCAAATCGTTTATTAAATCGGTCTTAAATGTTTGTTCTCAGTTTATTTGCCAAACGGAAGCATTATACCGTTGTTTAAAAGTGAAAGTCTTTATTCCTGCATGTTGCTGATGTGTTTTGCTGCAGGTTTCACCAGCTGGGATCCAGTTCCATGCTTCTCCTCAGAGATTTCTAGAGGAGAGAATGCAGAACACAATGGTAAATCTTCCGTCTCAATACAGTGCTGAGGTTTAACTGATGTAAAAAGTTCCCTGTATTTACATTTCATTCAAACACAATAGTATTGTTAAGAGACGCTCATACGATGCTCGAGTTATCTGTCCTGCTCTGATGTACGGGTGTGTGATTCTGTGATTCTGTTGTGTGACTCCTTGATTCTGTTGTGTGACTCCTTGATTCTGTTGTGTGACTCCTTGATTCTGTTGTGTGACTCCGTGATTCTGTTGTGTGACTCCGTGATTCTGTTGTGTGACTCCGTGATTCTGTTGTTGACTGATTTTGTGATTTTTGTCTGTGATTATGTTGATTCTGTTGACTCTGTGATTTGACTTTGTGATCTGTTGTTGACTCTGTGACTGTTGACTCTGTAACTCTGTGTGACTGACTCTGTGTGTTGATTCTGTGTGTTGACTCTCTGAGTGTGTGACTGTTAAGTCTGTGTCTCTGTTGACTGTGAGTTTGTGTGTTGATTCTGTGACACTGTTGATTATGTAATGCTGTTCTTCTGTGTTGCAGCTGACAGGCATGCTGATTGGTGCTGTGGTGGCAGTTTGCTTCATAGGCATCTCTGTGCTCTTCCTTTATCGCAGATACAAATTAGCAAGTAAGTTTCTCTTTCTGTATGTTTGGATCTCGGTGCATATGTTGAAAACCTTTAATATATCATTTTCTTTTCCCAAATGTACTTGGTTTAAATCTGGGACAAAGGTGATGTTGAGGCTTTATCATCCTATGAACCCAGATTCTTATGTCATTAAAGTAGTGGTCGATTATAAATACATATTAACTTAGTTTTACACTGGTTATTTTTCAGACCAGCAGGCGGGTTCACCTCGGTACCGGTTCAGGAAACGGGACAAGGTTCTGTTCTATGGCAGAAAGATCATGAGGAAGGTCAGGCCTCATGCTCATGCTGTGATGTTAAATGATTTATTGATCTAAAACACTGAACCCGAAGCGGATTTATTTAGACGTGCTTAACGCACCGCTCTCCAGCAGAGGGCAGCATTTCACAATGTGTTCGAAGTTTTCATGTCATTTTCATTCTAAGGTTAATTTCGTCATTTCACTTTTTCTCTTTCAGGTCCAGACTCTGTCCTCCACATCCTCATCCTCCATAGTTTCTAAACACCGCCCTCGCAAAAGACAGAAAGTCTTGAGTATAGCTCGCAGGTATCTGTTTAAATACTGATGGCCATGTTTATAACGAGAGACCTCTCTCTATAAAAAAATACATTCGTTTAATGATATCTGGACCTTAAAATATATGGAATACTCGCCCAAGGGTTATAGTTATATAATAATAATAATAATAACAATGATAATGACAATAATAATTATTATTATTAGCTAATAAATGATTCTTAGTCCTTAATGATCCATGTGGAACCCGCAGGTGGTTTGTCTAATAAATATTATAAGCAGAAAAAATTTTAATCCAAAAAAATCTGAAAATGCAAGAACCAATGAACATAATGAGGCATTAAAGAAAACTAAAGTGTATTATTTACCCTCAGTTGCTAATGAGGCTATAAGGAGTTCAATTAGGGAGATAGACTCAGAGGGTCTTATGTTTATTAAATAATGGTACATTTCAAGAATAAAGGTTATAGAAAAGCTGAATGACTGACGTACCATGTTCATTTACTTTGGACCAATATACAGTTTGGCCTGCAGTTCTCCATCATTTATCGTTTAATTATGTGTCATTTTTCCTGTTAAAAATAAAAATTTACTTAATTTTTCACAGAGGGTTTTTTAAAATCATACTAGTGGAAGGCGTTAAGTGTAGTGGAAAATCACATGCATTATTTTGACACTTCAGTACATGAGCTTTATTATTTTAACCTGATTTAATTATTTCCAGATGAACAGATTGGTTGATTCACGGTGTTTAGACCTAAAGCAGAATGAACTGCACAATTTAAACTCCTAAGTTTTCTTTTGTATTTGTTTTCAGTTAAATGCAGGTTAAAAAGCCACCAATAAGAACGCTGAGGAAATGTTCCAAAGGCTTTAACGTGCCTCTTTTTGTTGAACAGGATACTGCGGATAAAAAAGGAACCCACGACCTTGCAACATAAGGAGCCCCCGCCCTCTTTACTGGAGGCAGATCTCACTGAGTTTGATGTGCAGAACTCCAACTTGCCATCTGAAGTACTTTACATGCTTAAGAACGTCAGGTTGGTTATGATCGATGTGTTGTTAATGCAATAAGGCACGAGGGGGCGTGCATTATTGGGAGTAAACCACGGAAAAGAGGTGCTATTAGGCACGACACGTGGTTTATTCACAATAATGCACAACTTCGGGTACCTTATTGCTTTTATAAAACAGTTACCAACACAATGTATTTTTTTGTTTTTAAGTTTGATTCATGAATGCATTTCACTGAAAGCAAAATTTTAAATAAATTCGCCTTCCGTGACATAATCCAGTACTTTTTTTAAATGTACCCTGACCGCAAGTAAAAGATTTTTGGTTTCTTCAACAATCAAGTACTGCCATCTAGTGGCCAAATTATGGATAGCAGTTTATGATAAATTTCTGGACAACAATATATATTATATCGCGCATTTATACAAATGTGAACTGGTCAGAGGTGTGGGTTATTGTGAATAATATCACGGCTAGACAAGCGGCTCAGCCAATCAGATTTAAGGACCTGTAGACCTCAGTGAACATGCCACTATTTCGCGAACGTCCCCTACTGACAAGACCCTAATTAGGAAAAATGGGTGTAAAGGAAGCACAAAATGTGGCCAATTTAAATCGATGGGACATTTTGTCAGTTTATTTAGATCATTGTTCTAATTTGAGACACGTTACTCATTTTCATAATGCATACATTTTAGAAGTGGTTTTATAAAACTGTGTGTGTGTGTGTTTGTGTGTCAGAGTGTTGGGTCACTTTGAGAAGCCCCTATTCTTAGAGCTCTGTCGACACATGGTGTTTATCCAACTCCAGGAGGGCGAGGGCCTCTTTAAGCCAGGAGACGATGATAACAGCATTTACGTGGTGCAGGACGGGAGACTGGAGCTCTGCGTTCATGAAAACGTAAGGATGAACTGCACGAAACGGCAGATTACTCCAAATCTAGCATGGATGTATCAATAAAACTAAAGTGCTGGTGAGTTTAGCCGGGGCATGTATAAAATAAAAAATAAATAAATAAAAAACCAACACACAATGTAATGCAGAAGTTTCCTAAAAATTCTGTACATGCACATCAGAAATGAATCGCAAATTGCAGAGGTTGCCCCCAAGTAGAAAAGGATGAGAGGATGAAAATAAGAGACTTGGATCCAGCCAGATGTATTTTATTGATGTGGTCGATGAGGTCGGGCGCTGACCAACTGTAAAGTATAGTGCTGCTGGAGTGACAATGTTAGGTTTTAAGTTTGTGATGATGCTTTTATACCGTTTTGGTGACGGTTAGTTGATTGTGGGTGTCGTGCCACCATGACTGGAAATTATGGCATGTCCACCGCTCAGTGCCAGGAATCCAGGTTTGAATGCCAATCTGGGTGGAGTTTCCATGTACTCATCGTGTCTGGGAGGAAACCGGAGAACCTGGAGGAAACCCACACAAAGTTAAAATTCAAGGTGAATTAGATGCTCTAAATTGCCCTTCTATAGTGTGAGTTAGTGTATGCCCAGTGATGGGCCTGAATGGGCATGGGCAAGTGCCCCGAAACCCTAATTTAGGATTAAATGGATGTTGATTAAGGAATCACTCCTATCGTGATTAAAATAAACAGTTTTTCATGCGGCGCTGGGTTATTGGTGAGATTCCTGGCACAGCGATCACAGTCGTTCTTTGTGTTGTTAACACTGAGAATTAAAATGTTGGCACCACATCAGTGAAAAGCATATTAGGAACTTGGCTCTCGGTTTTTAGTATTTTGTGCGGGCCGTTTCTCACCTGCATGTCTGTAACCTTGTAATCAGTCGCCTGACGTTAATGTGAATCTCAGGATGGCACGGATCCCGTGGTGAAGGACGTGCTGCCTGGAGATAGTGTTCACAGCCTTCTCAGCATTCTCGACACCATCACAGTGAGTGCCTTCCTCTCCTCTATGTACCTTCCTGTGGCATTAATGCACCCAATGCTCCTCTTCCCTTCCATCATCTCTCCGTTCCTCAGGGTTATCCCGCGCCGTATAAGACTGTGTCTGTAAGAGCAGCGGTCCGCTCCACCATCCTGCGCCTGCCTGCTTCAGCCTTCCAATCAGTGTTTGAGAAATACCCAGAAACTCTAGTCAGAGTCATTCAGGTCTGCACTTCATTTTTATTGGAACGGTTTCTGCTAGAAGTTAATAACGTAAAGTCATGAGAGTGTGGCATTATTGACAAACAGCACCTCTTTCCCATGATTTCCCAGAATAATGCAGTTACAAACACACTTTAATAAAATACAATAATCTAATCTGGTTTTCAAAGTAAACAATGACCCTGAGTAACAGAATACCGTTTTCTAACAATTAGAAACTGCCATCTAGTGGCGAAGTTACAGAACACCAATTTATTAGCAACAGCCTGAAAAGGCTTAGTGTTCATTAGAAACGGCTCAGCCAATTAGATTTAAGGACCAGAACTACACGAATAATAATAAAACGTATTGAAATTACTGTTCCTTACTGTCAAGTTTACTGTCTCCACCCCCAATGTTCTCAGTTTATTCACACAAAGGACTAGAATCAGAGATGTCGTCCTTCAAGAATTATTTATTCTGTAAAATAGAGATTTCCTAGTTCTTTAAGTATTTTTGTTCCTTTTGTCTACATCCCATATATATTCAGTTTGTTCTGTTAAAAGCAAAAACAAAACAACAAGCAACAGCAATCAAAGACTTTTTTTTTTCTTCTTAAAATTGACTATAAAACATTTGGTCATTTAGCGGACGCTTTTATCCAAAGTGACTTACAAATATCCCTCTTAATATTTGGGGTCAGAACACAGGGGTACATACAGAAACCCTGGAGCAATGAGGGTTAAGGGTCTTGCTCAAGGACCCACATTGGTAACTTTAGTGATCCTGGGATTTGAACCCACAACTTTTGGATTGCTAGCCCAACACCCAAACCACACCCTCAAACGCACCTAAACACACTCCTGTTACTGGAACCTCCTCGTCTGAAAAATACAAGAACATCCATTAGTGATCGATTGGTCTTATTTGATTTTGTTATCCACTTTAAGAGTGATGGTAAAGATTCACAACAAGTTTATTGGAGGGACAGGATAGGAAGGACATTTAAAAGACAAAGTTATGGAGGTGGTTGGTCATGTAGGGTGGGGATTATATCAGCAGAAGGATGATGAGGATGGAGCCTCCAGGCAGATGGAGGAGAGGAAGCACAAAGAGGAGGTTTATGGAGGTAGTGAGGGAGGTTCGAGTGACAGGACAGACTAAGATGGATGTTAAAGAGCTGCTGTGGTGCCCCTAGTGTAAACAACCTGTAACAACAAAATCATGTGGTAACACCAAAAGTAAGTGTGTATATGTGTGTGTGTGTGTGTGTGTGTAGACACTACCACAGCATGGAGGTATTTACTCACTATGATCTTCTGAGTGTGAATGGAACTAAAGTGGCTGAAGGACACAAAGCCAGCTTCTGTCTGGAGGATACAGAGTGTGACGAGGGTAACACATACACATAAACACACATGCACACAGATGATGATGGTGAAGTGTGTAATGATGACATGAGAACGTTTGTTCGCTGCAGGAATACAGAAGCGCTACGTGTGTGCTAACTTCGGCCAGCAGGGGATCTCGGTGGGCTGCTGGGATACGTACAGACACGACATTGACTGTCAGTGGATTGACATCACTCACGTTAAACCTGGAGACTACATCTTTCAGGTGCTACAACTACTGATCCTATAAATATGAGACAATCTATAATACAACACTAACTACTGCCCCCCACTGGAGGTGGAGGCTCTACTGATTCTAAAAACTCCGTTCATTTGATCACTTTGTACTGCTACACTTACAGACTGACTGCTGAAAACTGAACCCTGTATCCACTTTTTTTTACGCTCTGATCCACACACACTCACACAAACACTGTATTGCGCCACCTTGTGGATGTAGAATTAGAGATGGTAGGTCTTCGGTTGCTGCAGTTGTGTTCTTCATCATCTGAGCTTTAATTAGTGATACAGGATGCTTCGGACAGGATGATGATGGAAGGAGTTTTCTGGTTGTTGGATGATTGTGCAGCAGCATCACATGCTAACACACCTTCACCACCATCTCAGAGTCAGTGACGTACTGAGGACCATCCACCACCCTAATACTGCCTGCTCTGTCCATGGTCCTATCATCAGAGAACACAGCAATTGGGACAAACAGAGCATGTGAAGAAACAGATGGACTACAGAATGAACTGTAGAACTACAATCCCCATCTGTATGATCAGAGGAGCTGATATAATGAAGTGCTTAACAAAAGGAGGCGGATCGAATGTTTTTAATGTTCTTGTCTTTGATCTTTACTCTGCAGGTTGTAATTAATCCTAATTATGAGGTCGCTGAATCTGATTACACCAATAACATCATGAGGTGTAAATGTCGCTACGACGGATATCGGATATGGACCTACAACTGTCACACAGGTAACCGGCCCCCACCCGTGTACCCTTTTAAAAAAAAGCTTCTTATTTTAGTTAGTGTATAAACTGTAATGTTCGTTAAAATACTGGAACCTTAAGGAGGAAGTTTGGTTTATAAGGAATGGTTAAGTTGGAGTAAGATTCACATCCACGTTTTTCAAAGACACAGATTAAACATCTGAGTAATATCTGAATGGTTCCTACAGGTGGTTCTAGAAGTTCTGATTATGACAACTTCATGGGATTAAGGACCAATCAGCTTCAGCGATAGGATTTCCTGATCAATCAGAGGACGTGAAGAGGAGCCCAGCTGGACTTTAAAAGAAGACCAACCACTAGTGGAGGACCAGAGATCGAAGACACCGATGTCACGCCAACATCAACAGCCTCAGAGACGTTCCGTAACTCAGGTCTGTGTGTGAGAGTGGGCAGAGTACCGAATATTTATTAGTAGTTTTTTGTTAAAAAAAACATCAGTCTTCCAGTTAAACGTTATACGTCTTACGTTTATAAAACGGTGGTATTTTATGAGACCAACAGGTTTTCTAAGTTTAGAACAGTGAGATACATTGGATGGCCACTTTATTAATTGCCCATCAGACATCCTTTAAACCTTAGAACTCAGAATTTTTTATGATCTTTGCTTCTACACTTTTCTAATGTGTTGAAAAGGTTCTGTAGGAACATTCTCACTTGTAGATTAGATGAAGGTTCTGAGATTGGCCAGTTCTACCTTGTATCAGGGATGAAGCTGGTCAGCCACAACGTTTAGATAAACACTTCAGTCCAAACATCCAGGGGTGGTGAGAACACGTCATCACCCCTCCAATCAGCAAAAGGAGCTTCAGAGTTTTGTGCACCACTCAGGGATCCATCGTTGGTGTTCTTTATCCCGCTGCAATCTACAGCAACATATTCTGTTCCTGATGAAAGCTTCAGTCCTGAAATGTGTCTCTAATAAAGTGGCCATTCAGTGTAGATGTATAAATAATCTATAAACATGAGATTCGTTGATTGCCAATTATATGAGTTAATGAGATGATTTAACCCCGCCCCCTACCTGCCGGCTCGCCGATCCCACTCCCCCTTCTGGTAACAAAGTTATGAAAGTTCTCCGAGGTTCTGGCCTTGCACTCACGAGTCCTCCTGGCTCCTGATGATGAAGATGATGATGATGATGAACATGATGTACTGTAGTGAATACCTGTATCAGACCGGTCTCTTTCCTCTTACTGTAACATTAGTGAGACGTTTTCGTGAACATTCCTGTATACCTGATGAAGCCATGCCCATTTTGAACTTGAATTTCGATCAGACTGAAGCGTTGTAAATGTAGCTTTAGCGGTTAGCACCACGTGAACGTTTTCCTTTGCATGTTCTTTTACGCCGTGTTGCCGCGGTGCTGTGAGGCTCCTTCCCTCTTGGGGGCGTGGTGGGATTCATAACGTTCAATCAGGGATTTCTCGGTTCTTCTCGTGTACAATGTGAAATGTCTCGCTCGGGTCGCCGGCGCCGCTCTCCGTTTTACGAGGGCGTCCGCAGGACGTGCCATATTTAACGCATCACTTCTGGTTGAATGTAATCTTTACTATGTGCTTTGTGGTTTTCTACAATAAAAAGGACTGTATTTATGAGGTTTTGCATGTTCTCGTGGTGTATACCTGTGTTGTTTCAGTCGTTTGTACCGTTACAGCCGGCCTGTGAGTTTTGGTTCTGTTTCGCACCGGTGTTGGAACACTGACCGGTCCTCCATCACTGCCCGATCTCATGGGTTCTACCGTTTCAGAGACAAAACTCCAGATCCTCAGGGAACGATGATTCAGAACCGACTTCAAATGATCCGAACAGGAACATCAGAGAGACAGACGAATAAGAGAGAGAGACAGCTCTCTCTCCCTGTCACTCTCTCATCATTCTTCTACACACTGTTCTTCAGGTCTGAATAAAGTTCTCAGTGTGAAAGTTTAGAACCTTTAATGACAACAATAAGAAACAGAACACAATACACAACAATGCAATATTCAAACACACACACAACCCTGCAGTTTCATTGTTCCATCATTAGTCAGAGAGGACACAGGTCTTGGGTCTACAGTGCCCTCTCTCTCCACAGAGGGTCAGAGGTTTTGATGGATAGGACCTGCATCCACCTCCTCCACCAGATCCTCCTCCACCAGAGTATCAGTACCTGTGACATTCAGAACTATGCTGAATCAGCGTTCAGTTACGTTTGGTTTCAAGTCCCAGAGCTCTGCTGACCATCCTGCGTGCGACAGCTGGATCAGTGGGGGGGCGTTCCTTTACCGGCTGCAGGAACTCTATATACAGACACACACACGCAAAACATTAATAATATGATGAGATATGTCATTAGACATGTTAATGATGCTTATTAGTTCACCTGCTCGTCTCACAGCTTTTCCTTTAGATTTTGTACTTCCTTTTGACAGAATCCTTGTCTTCAGCAACGGGTGTGTAATAGAGAGAGAATGCAGTGCTACACACACATACAAACACTTATTACTATACAAAACTCAAATCTGAAATGCTTTGTTAACTTCCCACAATTAAAATAAGGTAAGTAAAAAAATGATATATTATGATAAGACAAAGGTAAAAAAATTATTAAAAAACAAATAAACCTTATAAGGTGACCAAACATTTCCATGTGTTGAAGTAATGGATTAATAATATTATTAGCAGCAGTTTTGAGACTGTAACCTGAATACTGCACTGATTTTAATAAGATGTTGTGGTAAACATCTGGCCCTAATGATAAAGAATATGACCCATGGTTAAAATATCAATATGTAGATTTAAATGAGTCCAGTGTTGAGTTCCACAAACAATTCCTGTTCCACTCTCACGTTTAAAACATTTTGTTTCAATAGTTACAGGAACAGAGGAACTTTTGGTACCACTGTGGGGCTGAACATGGGGCTACTGAACATAGGGCTACTGAACATGGGGAACATCTGTTAGATTGATAGTGTTGCGGTTCTGGAGGATAGACTTAATGGGCTTATATAGTTTATATTTTTTTTCCAGTTGCTGAATACAGACACTTGGTCTTTAAGATATCTGTCCACCTGTGTCCTACACAGTTGATGCTGTTAAAGGAGGTTGAGACTCGGTCCTCCCAAGGTTACTTTCTTAAAAACAACATGGAAGTATTTTTTGGAAATCGCTTCAGGTTGCTCTTTGGGGGTTCAGGCTTATAACACTGTAAAGCTGCTATATAAATAAATTACATGAACTAAACCTGCTGATGCGCTTGAGAAGATGCCGAGAGCGTGAGTGTCGTCCACCCATTCTATCCTCAATCCTCCATCACTGCAGAGAGAAGAGAGAAATGGGAATTAAACCCAGACCCTAAAAACACAGAGGAAAAACTACAGCAATTCCCTCATCTGAGGATGCACCTAAACAAAGAGTGAATTTTGGGTCGGTACAGAAGAATAAACTAGTATTCCTTCAGTAGAGGTCTAAAGGTGCAAGGACAGGTGCAAAGCCACTGTACAGAAAACTAAATCAGGAATTGATCACAGCCCTGTTAAAATCTCAGAAACTCTCTGACCTGTAATCTGCGAATGCATCAATCAGGTCCTTGCTCTTAAAGATGGCGGGGAAGTCGTAGATCTCGATGACGTGTGCGAAGTCGGCGTGGTCAATCTGGACATTCTGGAAGCTGGTGTAATCGTTCTGCGCGTGCTGGATCACTGCTGCTTCCTTTAGATGGGCTGCGATCTTATCTCACACACACACACAGCTGGATGAGACTGAACGTTATGTTACTGCTGATATTGTTGCTGATAAATGCTTATGACCCCTCAAACACTAATTCCCACACTTACTGTTTCCTCATATTTTATATATAATTAATATGATTTGAACGTTTTTTGTATTTTTACACATTAATAATAAACAGATTTTCATATTTGCAATAAAATCCCTGCGTATGTATAGTGACCTGGGTGATTAGTGATGAAATCCATTCAAATCTTTATCATTAATAATAAAAGAATAATTTCAGTGTAAATCTTGTGTCACTACACTGTAATCTGTAATCTGGCTGCTGCAGTGTGAACACCCTGTACCTCCTGGTAGATGTTGTCCAGCTCTTCTTGGTTTAAGGTGGTGAGGTTCTCAGTGTCACTGTCCTCCAGAGTCATGGCCATAAAATGAGAGGTTATTTGCGGCTCCGTCCCCATGGCAGTAGGTGCTGACGGTTCCTGTTCTGTAGCGTCAGAACTCTCTGAGATGCTAAGACTCAGTAAGGAGGTAGAGGAGCTGGATGAGGTGGAGCTAGTGTCCTTCGAGGCTTTTCGTAGAGCACGGGGAACATAGATGGCTTTATCAGGATGTCTGGTCGCTTTGCTGTGGGATGGGCATGATGTCATTGTCCTCATGGTCCGATCACTGGAACCTACATCTGTATCACTGCTGCTCTCCTCTGTGACCAACCTGAAGAACACGAACACACACACAATCATAACAATCTATCCTCATTATTAATCTGAGCATTTGATACAACAGATATAAATGAAACACCACGTACCTGAGCTCTGAAAAACACACGCACACACGACGATCCCAGGCCACACCCACGGAGAATGTGCTCAACTCTGGGAACCTCTCTGCCATCTTGTGGATGAGAAAGCGAAGTCGACTCGGGAGGGGCGGGAACAGTATGAGGCTTTAATAAACACAACATCCAATTAAGATGTTATTTAGGCAGTGATAATATGAACACACACACAATTTATATACTGCTCGAAAAAAATAAATAGAACACTTAAACAACACAATGTAACTCCAAGTCAACCACACATTTGTGAATTTAACCTGTCCAGTTAGGACACACAAAGATTTGATTCATAAATGTGTTAATTGAAACCAAAATCGTTAATAAATCTTCTGTGTGGTAATCTATTATAGTTTTTAAAGTGAAAACTGATCGATGAGTAACAGGTTTTCGGTTTCTCTAACAATTAAATGCCATCTAGTGGTCAAATTCATGAATGAGGTTTATAAAAAAAAAAAAAACATTGGGAAAAAATATATTGTATTTCAGGCATTTATGTGTTCTTGTCAATAATGTCACGGTTAAACAGATTTAGGAACAAAGAATAATATTAATCCATGTAAATTTTGTTCATGTTTAATAATTAGGTGGGAGTGTACCTTTTCGGATCCCCTCTCTGATGAAAGGCATCAAGCTCCTCCAGGGCTTTATGAACAAACTGGTTTTCCTGTTTGGGGAGGAAGCAGCCATCTGGACAGGGAACCGCCAGGGTGAGCTGATCTCACCCCACACCCACACCCACCCACACCCACACACACCCACACACACCCACACACACACACACACACACACACACACACACACACACACACACACACAC
>JAOUQT010044104.1:0-33712 GCA_025769995.1 Xyliphius kryptos
CGGCGCCCTCTTCTGGGTGTATCTGCCTCTACATAGTGTGTGTGTGTGTGTGTGTGTGTGTGTGTGTGTGTGTGTGTGTGTGTGTGAGAGAGTGCCCAGCAATGGACTGGCGCCCTCTCCTGGATGTATCTGCCTGGCGCCCCCTCTCTCCCGCGACCCTGCTACAGAATTAAGTGAAAGTTAATGAGCGCAGATCTGCTTCACAAGTCCCGCCCACTGACATCCATCATCGCAATAGCAAACACAACCTGACACGCCCTAAATCAAGCTGCGAGGTGCGCGGTTCACAACTTTTTAAAGAACATTAAAACGGGGCTTTAGAACCAGTTAGAGACGCGACATCCCGGCCGTTTGACTGACGAGCGTTTCATTACCGTGTTTTTAATGATTCCCTCGCTAACCTAATAATAAAACCCGGAACGTTTCCGTGTTTTAAAGACTCTGTAATTTGTTCTCCGCGTCCAAAGACCCGCATCCAAATCATTTCACATGAATGATTCCTCCACATTAAACAGATGGGTTCAGCGTGCTGCAGTTTGATGGCCACCATCAGAGCCGCCTGCTGAAATGCAGGTGATAAATGAGGTTTAAATGGCGCCGCGGTCACGCCGTCCGGTGAGGGACACTGCGCGCCGTGGGACGGAATATCCTTAATTTGCAGCAAATCCTTAAAAAAAAAAAACATGTCCTAAATTCTGTTCATTTAAAGCATTTCACACCAGCATGCTGGGAAAAAAGTGGGCGTGTCGAACTCAAGCTGACACAGGGATGGTGGGGGGGGGGGTATAAAGCCACTAAATTGACTAAATTCTAAATGACTAAGATGAAACTATATATCTGGATGTATAAATAATCTAAAGTATCAGATGAAGTTCATGTCCTCTTGGGTTCCTCATGAACATGTTCTCCTGGTGATGTCATGACAAAGTGGCATGAGTCACTAATCAACACTACATTTCCCAGCAGTCTGCCTCCAACGTGCAGAGCGCTCATGGGGCCAGTGACTGACTCAGAACGGGAACTAAGAGCCAGACACGAGAACGTGAGGAGAATCACGGAGCTGCTGAAGAAACGTATCCACATACAAGAACCTGGAACTAGTTATGGAACCATAAAATGCTCATCTTTATTTAGGTACAAAAACCAAGAACTATTTATAGAAAGAACTGTGTAAACTCCCAAAACTTTTAATTTAGGTACAAGAACCTGGAACTCTTGAAGAACTATAAAATGTCCCAAACATCTAAATCCACAAACAAGAACCCGGAACTATGGAACAATGAAAAATCAAAAAATTTTTGGCCCACGTACACGAACCTAGAACTTTTCATGGACCCATGTAAAATCCTGAACATCTTAATCTGCATATAAGAACCTGGAACTAGTTATAGAACTATTTAAAATCCCAAACTTCTTTATCTAAGTACAAGAACCCGGAACTATTTATGGAACTATAAAAAATCTTAAGACTCCTTAATCCGCATACAAGAACCTGGAACTAATTATAGAACTATGTAAAATTTCAAATGTATTAATCCCCATTCAAGAACCTGGAACTAGTTATGGAACTATGTAAAATCCCAAAATTCTTAATACGCATACAAGAACCTGGAACTAATTATAGAACTATGTAAAACCCCAAACCTCTTAATCTAAGTACAAGAACCCGGAACTATCTATGGAACTATGAAAAATCCTAAACTTCTTAATAACATATGAGAACCTGGAACTTTTTATGGAACTATCAAAAAAAACACAACTTTTAATCCAAGTACAGGAACCTGGAACTACTGATGGAACTATGTAAAATCCAAAACATTTATTCACAATCAATCCTTTAATGGAACTATAAAAAACCCAAACAAGTTAATTAAGGTACAAGAATACGGAACCATTCATGAAGCTTTGAAAAATCCCAAATGTTTGAAAACTTGTTCAAGATCTGGAACCATCTATAAAAGTTACACCACACCCCCCCCCCCCAAACCCACAGTAAACAAAGCACATGTACCTATAGTGTAGCCTCTCTTCAGCTCTCCACAGCGTGGGCTGCGCCGCTGGGAGTTGGCGGTGTTGTTGTCTTGGACCTCGATGGTGGTCGCTTTGGTTACGGGCGGTGAGGACCTATTTATGGACAGACTTGGGATCAGGCTGGAGAAGCCTTGCGATGCAATGTCCACAGACTGGGACTTCTTCTTTAGTCTGTAAAAGACAGAGCAGCATATAGATTATCAGTTATAGATCAATAGGATCTGTGATGGGCGGGTTGACAGGACGGACAGTAATGGGAACTGCGATGTTGTGCAGATTAGAGACCGTGGCTCTGACCAACAGACAGGAGAGAAATACAGAAATGTATTGTGCAAAATGAAGATGGACAGGATTAGGAATGAGATTATCAGGGATGACGAGGTGGGATTGAGGAGGTGTGGACGCTGGAGATGAAGCCTCCAGGCAGAAGGAAGAGGTGCATGTGTGCCCAGCGATTGGTTGGCACCCTGTCCTGAGTGTATCTGCCCAGCGCCCGAGACGTTCTCCCCTGGATGGGCATGGAGAACCCACTGCGACCCTCGTACAAGATTAAGCGGACGATAATGAATGAATGAAAATAAATGGAGGTGGTTGGAGTGACAGATTAGGTCAGGAGGATAATGACCCATTGTGGCGCCCCCTATAGGAAGCGGCTGAAAAAAGAAGAAGAAGCAGGAGAGTTTCTGTGTGTGTGTGTGTGTCCTGTACAAATCCACACATTGCTTTGTTCACATTTGATACACTGACTCTTTAGGACCCTGCGGAAAGTCCAACCACCAACACGCGGCTCAAGGGGATTTATTTTAGCGATCTTTGGCAACCCGTCAACCGCCCATAATATGCCGTAAACCAATCAGCATGTCACTTGCCATTTCCTTTAAGAGCCTGATGCGCTCTGATTGGCTGATTGCTATTTCAACGGTGCATTGCGACCAATTACACCTAAATAAATGTTCATACGCCGGGGTAAAGCCACGCCCACCCAGCGGCTAGTCAATTATGAAGTTTGTAGCCCTTATAATAATGAGTCGTTATTAATAAGAGGTTTCCTCGGCGCTCTTTACCTGTTTATGTTCATTTGTCAGTTAATTACCTCATCGTTTCCTCGGTTTCATTCTGTTTTAGTCAATTAACTTTTCTGGTTTATAATTGGTTCTTTGTTTGTCATGTGACAGGGACTTTTGTTCTATAATCTCTCCATTTCCGTGTGTCTCGGTACTTGATTGTTTTTGTGTTATGCGTGTCGGTTCCGTTTTTATACTTTATGTTTTCAAACCGTTCATATTCAACGCCTTCGTTAACCTGGCAACCTGGCTCTTCTCGGGTGAGCGCTCGTTCAGGTTCCGGCGCGCACTCGTAACAGTTTCTTTAGTCAAACCCATATTTTTGTTTTGTTTTTGCTGATAAGATGCTGCGATCGTTTACTTTTCCCTTAACAGCAGGTGGAAATCAATACCTTAATCCCAGGCCTGTATGAAACCAGTTTGATTAATATCCTCCTGCAGAAAGTATTCAGCCTGCGGGTCAGAGATGGAACGGCGATAACATTCTGACCCCGCCTGCATTCATCACGAGACGCCATGCGGATAACAGACGGCTTCCTTGACGCATTTCTTAGAAGTTTCCTGAAACATCTAAGAAATATGGCTTGATGTTCCCAAACGAAACCTGACCTGGTCCTTCAGGGAAGACAGAATAGCGCCCCACGATGAGGAGGATGAACGTCGAGGCCGCTGAGTTAGCTGTGAGTTAGTCGAGTCGTCAGCTGACACTATAGGAACATCGACGCGCCGCCCCCCGACCAGCTGATTGGAAAATGAGTTTAAATAACAAACATAATAAAGTAATAAGGAACGAGAGGGCGTGTATTATTGTGAATAAAGCGCAGGAAAGAGCTGTTATCAGGCATGACGCACAAGCGGAGTACAGTTACACCTCTTTCCCGTGATTTATTTACAATAATACACAACCTCGAGCCTTATTGCTTTAATAAAACGCTCACAAACGCACAATAATAACAAAATAAATGCGTTGACTGAAGGCAAAGTCGCCTATTAAACTCGCCTTCCGTAACATAATCCAGTCCGTTTCTTTAAATGAACCCTGACGCACGATTTCCGGTTTCTTAACAATCAAATACTGCCATCTAGTGGCCAAATTACAGAACTCAGTTTATGAGAAAGTTCAGAAAAACAATATATTTTATATCGCACATTTATACGAATGTGAAGCACTCATAGGTGTGAGTTATTGTAAATAATGTCACGGCTAGACAAGCGGCTCAGCCAATCAGATTAAAGGAGCGAAACTACCGGTTTATAACAAATAATAAGCCGTTGTTTTTGAATGAGTGATGGCGTTTGGAGCTCATATATGTTTATAGAGTGAGGTTTGGGGTGATTACAAATCTGAAATGTATATGTGGAATGAATATAGTGCGAGTTGTGACTACGGTGTCCAGGCGCTTGCTTTCTTACGGGAATTTATCAGGAGGTTTTCCAAGGACACCATAAGGAATGACGGAGCCGAGTTTCAGGTTTGTAGGCTCTTTGGAAGTGAGAGAATTAGTGATGAGTCACTGAGGACGTTGGCGTTTATAGGTATAGATTGGTTTGTGTTATTTATATTACAGTTCTCACGTTTGGGAATGAACCTAATCAGTGTGCTGTCATCATTCCATCTCAGGGGGGTTACACCTGGAGCCTCGGCGCAGAGAGGCGGGCGTGCTGACCCCTACGGCCCTACTCAATAATACTTATTTTTATAAGAAGCTACTACTATTTATTAATAAATAATTCCATGATTATATATGCACCATCATTCGGCGCCTGATAACACTGAGTATAAAGACATCTATAATGCAGAAGAACCGCGCGGCTCAGCCGGACAGTGTGGTGCCGCAGGTGCAAAGGAGAAATCTATGTCCGATAGCGAGGACCGGCGTGACGCCATGAACGCATCATTCTCTCAGACTCCTGTCTGTAAAGGTCACATGTGAAAGCCTGGTCTCCAGCCGTTTGGGGAGGGGGGGGGGACCTGCTGGTTGCAAAGTTCCTTCAGAGTCGAGTGAGATAAAGTGAGCTGCCATTTGGAAGAAAAGAAAAGCATGTGGGAAAGCCGACGGCGGGGCTGTCACTGCGGATCGTTCGGTTTCGGTTTGCCGAATAAATACGACTTTTGGCTTTAATTCCACTCGCCGTGTTTGGAAGACGAAGAATGATGAGTACCATTTTAAAAACACCATCCCTACTGGGAAGCATGGGGGTGGAAGCATCATGCTTTGGGGTTGTTTTTATGCACATGGGGCAGGACGACTGCACCGTGTTAAGGAGAGGATGACCGGGGCAGGTATTGTGAGATTTTGTTAAAGATGGGTTGTTTCTGGGTCTTCCAACATGACAATGACCCAAAGCACACAGCCGGGATAACCAAAGAGTGGCGCTCTAAGAAGCATATCAAGGTTCTGGAGTGGCCAAGACAGTCTTTAGACCTAAGCCTTATGGAAAATCTATGGAGGGAGGACGGCGAACACGGCACGGCATGCTGTAAAAGCTCAGTATGGCTTCAATGTAAATGGGTTGCGTCGACGATAAAGAATGTTCCGTGATGGAATCCAGCGGCCCGTCTTCGTCCTACGTTAAAATTTGGTAAATTTGCCAAGATTTTAATATTGATTCTATAACGTTAAAACATTTTATATTCTTAATTTTTATTCGTATTTTTCTCATTTGTTGGGATTTATTGTGTTGCTATTTGTTTTATTATTTCTGTAACGCTTATTGTTGTGCATACAGCCAAAAATAAAGCTACTTTGAATCGAGAGAGAGAAAGCGATAGAAAGAGAGAGAGAGAGGGAGGGAGAGCAAAAGAGAGCTAGTCTTCAGTTTCCACACCGGTGCTGTAAACAAAACAGCAACACCCAACAAAATGACCCAGCAGCAGTTACACCGCCGGTGTGAGCGCTAATTAAAAGACCGCGGCGCGTCCCATGTCACATTAAAAGTGGACGTGCGGGGGGGCGGGGAGGGGGGTTAACGTGTTTTGGATAAACAAAGTTCCCCCTGATCATTAACAGCACAAACACGCCCCCTTTCTGCTCCCCTTACTGTAAACATGGACTCTGTAGTTCTATAGCAGGCCACCGCGCAGTGCATGCTGGTACATAAAGGAGGTTAACTGCGCGTTTATTAGCGCACAGCATCAGAAGCACTTTTACACGCGCACCATTCACAAACCATGCAGCCACGCCCCCTGCCACAATCGCATCTCGTTTAAAATGTGCTCTGAAATGTTAAAACGAGCCCGAAGTGACGCATGCGCCCCCTGCTGTTCGGTGCGTATATGGAAGAAGATGAAGGGGAGGAGTCAGATCTCCTGCTCCATACAGATGTCACGTCTGCTTTGAAAGACCTGATCTTCGTCTTGCACACTGACATTCAAATGAAGTCAAGCGCCTCTGCTGGCCAGTTTCTGAACTTGCGGGCTGAAGAAAATGATCCAGACATAAGAAAATGTCCGTTACCTGTTCTGCGTCATGTGCCAATCGCTATACACCAAGCAAACCGTGCGCCAATCCCTATACATCAAGCGCCTCATGTCTTACCCTCTCTTCTACCCGTGTGCCAATCACTATATGTTCAGCTCCTCACGTCTTACCCTCCACGCTACCCGTGCGCCAATTGCTATACGTCAAGCTCCTCGCGTCTTTTATGCTTATATACGACTTATATACCACAACCCCCATGCCCTTATACATACATACAGATAGACTATATGTACAAAAATATTTCTGCTGTGAGGTTAATACTTAAATTTCCCAAACATATATTAATATTTAAATAATGTTGCTCTTACATTGTTGGTATGTCCTCTTATTTTAGCAGCATCACTGTTGACGTCAGAACCGCAGCATTAGCTGCACACCATCAGGGTAACGACCCCCCCGGGGTGGTGTTCTCAGGACGGGGGACTTGGGTAACACCATTGAAAGGAGAGAAAACGAATGACTTGCTGTTTAATCTGGGATGTTTACCCCCCCCCCCACGTCCTCAGGGGCAGGTCACAGTGAGGTTGTACGTCAGCCGTTTGTGGAGGAAGGCCTCGCCCGGCGGGGCTGAGAGAGCGCCGGTATTTCTCATGGCTTTATTGAATGAGGGAATTGCCGAAATCTGGACCGTATCGGATGAGCGTCCGGCGTCGCGGGCAGGAACGTAGCTCTTTCATCAAGATGAGTCAGATTCCGTTAAATCAATACGCACTTTACAGAGACATTGGTGCGATTCGGCGTGCAGGACGATTTGTCATCCGTGTATTAAAACGGAGAGACGGTTCGGGGTCCGGCGGCGTGTATTGCGCTGTAACACAACTGTAATGGTGTAGAACACATCTGTACAACCTGCTCCGCGTGTTCGCCTAAAGGACACGGTGACGGACGACTCCGCGCTCAAACGGACGCACTATATAGAAAACAGAACGCGGGAGACAAAATAAAAAGTGGACGTTTATTAAAAAATACCGTAAGTTATGTGCAAACTAATGTTTCTTCAAAAGGGGACACGCCCCTACACCCTCCCACCGCTGTGCCATTGCAACAGTCATGCGCACCCCGACCGCACACCCCTGCTCTGACCGCAAAGGGCCTTAATGGCCAAAAGGGTGTTGAGCTACTGCACTCTACTGCCCTCTGTCTTCTGGCTTGCAGTCTAGCTCATCTCAGCAACTCACTATAAGCCCCTCCCTTCTACCAAAAAATGCAGATCATCTCCATCGTGTCGCCCCCCCCCCCCCGATGTAAACAAGCTGAATAAAGGTTTTAGGGGGGATTATTGGTGGGGGGGATTCATTGATAAATTTATTCATTCTTTATCTTCTGCTTATTCCTTTATGAGGGTCGCGGGGGATGGGGGGGTTCCAGGGGCCATCCAGGGGAGAACGTCTCGGGCGCTGGGCAGATCCATCGCTGGGTACACACCCCCTCACACAGTCACATACACACTATACAGGGCATAGTGGGAGGAAACCGGAGAACCCGGAGGAAACCCACGCAGACATGGGGAGAACATGGAAACTCCACCCAGATTGGGATTCGAAGCGGGAATCTGGAGAGCTGAGAGGCGAATGTGCTAACCAATAAGTGTGCCGCCCTACCTGCAATTTGAAAAGCTATATTTCAACCTTCAAAATAAGACTGTGAGACAAAATAAGACAAAAGACTGTATTGTTCCTCCGAATACAATATAACCACAAACAAAAAAATGAAATTTCACACAATAATTACTATTGTGCTGTTGATTTATTAGGAGGGATTTTTGGATCTCTGTTGCCGTTTCTGTTGATTTTCTTGGGACTGATTACAGTCCCTTAGTGGTGGGGCTCAGCGCTGGGGATTCCTGGTTAGAATCCCTATCTGGGTGGAGTTTCCATGTTCTCCGCGTGTCTGCGTGGGTTTTTCTGCGGGTTCTTTGGTTTCCTCCCACATTCCAAAAACATGGATTCCAGGTAAACTGAGTGCACTAAATCGCCCCAGATAGTGAGTGGATGGTGAGTGTGTGCCCAGCGATGGATTGGCGCCCTGTCCTGGGTGTATCTGCCGAGCGCCCGAGATGTTCTCCCCTGGATCTGTGTGTTAAGCTTTCTTAACTTAAAGACTATATAGTAAAGTAATAAGGTCAACAGGTCAATTAATCATAAGGTCAGCAACTTTTTTTAAATTATGTACTGCACTTAAAAGTGAGATCAGCAATTTCACTTTTTGTTATAGAAGGTTAGACACTACTAAAATCTGTCAGCCGTTGAATCACATAATCCAGTTGTAAGGATCTTAAGACTTCTTTATTTGATGTCTTATAAATAGCTCTTTATTTTTAGATAGATGTATTTAAACACCTAGCTAGTTTCCTCCCGCATTCCAATAACCTGGATTTAAGGAAAATTGACTGCTCTGAATTGCCCCATATAGTCTGTGTGCATGGGAGTGTGTGCCCAACGATAGATTGGCGCTCTGTTCTAAGTGTATTTGCCCAGAGCCTAAAATGTTCTTCCATAAATGGGCATGGGGAACCCACCAGCAACTCTGGTAGAGGATTAAGCGGAACATAAAGAAATAATGAATGAATGTACCGCAGACAAAATCACTGACTGGACCTTAACAATGTAGTTGTTCTGACCGCACTCACAAATTATTATGTTTATTTAGAAGGTTGTACCTAAACCTATCATTCCTTATTGATTCATTTATTAAAGCTGTAAATTAAAATTGTTGTTACTTTGAATGTTGGTATGTCTTTCCATACCCAGCTTTTTCTAAAGCAAAATATGATTTTACGATGTACTTGTTAATCCAATGTTTTAATTTATAAATAATTCTATTTAATGTGTTACCTAAGGATCTCCTATTTCCTGTGCAGGCATTTCAAAGGTCCATGAATGCTGTTATTTTAAGATTTTTTTTGTTGTACGGTCCTGAAAAGCGCTATATAAATAAAATGTATTATAATAGTAATTATTATTATTATTATTTTTATTTATTAGTTTGGCCCATTGTGTAACATAACCCATTGTTAATCATATTAGTCTATATTAAGCTTGCTGCAAAAAAATCAACACTTGGAGTTATGTTTCTTCAAAATAACCCCCCTTTGCTCTGATTACTGCTTTGCACACTGTTGGAGTTAATTATACTAGTTAACCCATATAAACTCACCTGAAAAACATTTTAGGTGACTACCACTTGAAGCTTATTGAGAGAATGCCAACACTGTGCAAAGCAGTAATCAGAGCAAAGGGTGGCTATTTTGAAGACACTAGAATATAAAACATGTTCTCAGTTATTTCCCCTTTTTTTGTTAAGTACATAAATCTATAGTGTTCATTCATAGTTTTGATGCCTTTAGTGAGAATCTACATGTAAATAGTCATGAAAAAAAAACACTTTGAATGAGAAAGTGGGTCCAAACTTTTGGCCTGTACCGTACATCTTCAATGTGCACAGAACCCTTGTGAAATTCTACCTGTCCAACAGGAACATCAGGTTTTTCAATTTACAGAGACGAATAAGATTTGTACTCAGATTTACGCACATTTGTTTCCATGAAAAAAAGATGATCTCATTTCAGCCTGGATGATTCAGGACATTCAGATGATTCAGAGCAACATGTCATTTAAGGTCCTATTTTGAGTAAAATATTGATGTGAGATTATGTTTAGTATTTTTGCGTAGCGCATGACACACCTCTTTCCGGATAAGCAAGATTTCATGCACACCCAGTTTCAAGTAGGTGAATTCTTTACCTCTTTAAATAAAGTCTATGTGGCTTCTACAGGGTTCACATGTCCTCCTATTTCTTAAATGTCCCTGACAGAGCTTCGGTAAAGTGATCTGATTAAGAAACTGTTTTGGTAAGTCATTATTTACCTTCTTTGACCCATTGTTTAAATATGATCATGTGAGCTTTGAAATTAAAACGTCATGTTGTAACTTGTCCATACTTGAGGAATTTACTTGGCTTAACTTGAGTTCCAGTGTTTGTCATTCGAGAGGAAGCAAAAATCTCTTTGTTTTCACTTCATGACCAAGATTGCTAATAGTGGATGTTAATATTTTGTTAAATTTGTGTACAAACCAGCAATCCAAGGACTAATGCCACGCACAATACTTATATATTAATGTTGCAGGACGTGAATTACTGATGCTTGCTCTGTTTCTGAGACTCAATGGCAGTTAGACACCATGATGTGTGCTGCATCAGCCACTGTTTTGACCCTGCTCCTAAATTGCCTGATGTTATCAAAAGGTAATGCTTAATCTTTTTACTAAATAGCTCACATCATTTACAAGACGTCTTTTGGAGAATTACTTTTGAAATTATATTGAACTAATGTGTTTATTAATGTACTTACATTATGAAAGTCAGCCTCTTGGCTCTTTTCTTCTTTTCTGTGTACCTATTTAAGTATTTCGAAAGCATATTTGCATATACAGCATATTTACTACAACTACTACTACTACTACTACTACTACTACTACTAATAATAATAATAATAATAATAATAAAGTAATAATAATCATAATATCTTTAATTTAATATTTTACTTAATTTAATATCATAAAAAATAATACATTTTTTATTATTTAATTAAAATTTTATACTGCTTGGGCAGGTCACCATTCCATCAAAGACAATCACAATCTAACACACTTTTATATTAAGAAATGTAATCTTAATTTTACCTTACTTGTTTGGACTATATGAGAAACCTTGTGATCTTACAGACATGGGGAGAACATGCAAAGTACATGCAGAAAGGAACCAGACTAATTGTCTGGTTTCTTGCTGTGAGGTGATAGTGCTACCCACTAAGCCACGATGGCATTTTTAAAATTAAATCATTATTAGTATTAGTATAATATATTAGTACAATAATAATATATTAGTATAATAACAATAATAATAATAATAATAATAGTTATTATTATTATTATTATTATTATTAGTAGTAGTAGTAGTAGTAGTAGAAGTAGTGGTAGTTGAATGAGTAGTAGTAGTATTGATCATATCATAAAAGTACTGTTGTCATTGTTATTGATCTCATTTAGGTTTGTTCTAATATACAGTATTTTATAATAATAATAATATTAATAATTAACCTTAAGCAACGTTTAAAGAACAATCATCTGTTGTAATGCATTTTTGTGCATTCCTGTTTGCAAACCAGGTGCTGAGATCTTTCAAGTCAATCTGTATTAATTGAGTCAAAGTATTATTTTTTTCAGATATATTTATAACTTATATTTATACTTTTTTTTCCTTAAGTTAATTGAATCTGGAAAGATTGTAATGGAAATATGTTTATTGTCCTCTTTGAAAATGTTGGTACTACACCATTCATATCATACTTCGGCTCTAAGTAACTGCTGGCTTCTTTCTTCCTCATATTTAGTCCAACTTGTTTTACTTTACTCCTTAAAAAGAATCATTTAGTTTCATTTTTTTGCGTGTGAAAATAAAACCTGACATGCATGATAAGGTCATTTGCTCAGGCTCTGTAACATTTGTAATAGATAATAAGTCCTGATAAGTTAACTATAAATTTGCATCAGAAGGGGATGTGACTTACTTCTAGGCAGGCTTAATATATTTTCATTTAAATATACAGGCATAGGATGACATTTAAGTTTATACTATGAATAGAAACCTATTTTATTCATGGCAATAAATCTAAATATGTAACCAAACCAGACTAATCATGATAAGGTAAAACACCAGAATGTAGTCACATGCTTGAACATTGCACAAATAGAAAGCCTTTAAATAATCACTTGTAAGTAATTTGTCTCTTAAATGTAATTCAATTACTTTACTGATTGTTTATGGCTTCATAAAAGACAATAATTAAAACTTTAAGGACATGATTACTATGAAGCAACTATCATTAAACAATGACGCAACAGCAAAATTATATTCTAAAGTTTTTAATTAAGTTTTAAAGGTTGGTAGTTCTTATTTCTGAACCAACACTCTTTACCCAGTATTAGCCTTGTAAATTTTATGGACTAAAGAAAAACATGCACTTTGGAAGTAGAGCATACATATTGAATTATAAAACTTACTAATTATAAGTCATGTTTTTTAAAAAAAAAAAATGGTTCTTGTATTAATTTACAGGTGCTGGTCATAAAATTAGAATATCAATGAAAAGTTTACTTGCCTATTGTAATTACCTACAGAAGTATTAGTCATCCATTTAACCCATCCATGCAGTGAAACACACACATACAACCACTGTTGAAGTGAACACACAAGTTATAAAATCCCAAATTCAGTATCGCAGAAAAAAAAAAGATTTTTAGAAATGTCGACCAACTGAAAAGTATGAACATGAAAACTATATGCGTTTGTACAGTTCTTATTTAGTTGGGGCTCGTTTGGCCTGGATTTCTGAAACAGTATGGCATGGCATGGAGTGAATCTGTCTGTGGTACTGCTCAGGGGTTATGAAAGTTCAGCTTGCTCTGATAGTGGCTTTCGGCTTTTCTGAATTGTTGGGTATCACATCTTCATCTTCATGATAACTCATAGATTTTTTATGGCGTTTAGGTCAAGTGAGTTTGCTGGCCAATTAAGAACAGGGGAAGCATGGTCCTTAAGGCAGGTACTGGTAGTTTTGGCATGGTGTGCAGGTCCTGTTGGAAAATGAAATCTGCATCTCCATAAAGTTGGTCAGCAGCACGAAGCATGAAGTGCTTTAAAGCTTTATGGTATACTGCTGCGTTGACCTTGGACCTCAGAAAACACAATGGAGTGACACCGGCAGATGGCCTGGCACCCCAAACCATCACTTACTGTGGAAACTTTACACTGGACCTCAAGCAATGTGGATTCTGTACCTCTCCTTTCTTACGCCATACTCTGGGACCTTGATTTCCAAACAAAATGCAAACTTTACCTTAATCAGAGAACAGAACTTTGAAGCACTCAACAGCAGTCCAGTCCTTTTTGTCTTTAGCCCAGACGAGACGCTTCTGACATTGTATCTCACTCAAGAGTGGCTTGAGACAAGGAATGCGACGGCTGATGTCTTGCATCAATGTCTTGCATACATCTGTGCGTGGTGGTTCTTGAAGCACTGACTCTAGCTGCATTCCACTCTTTGTGAATCTCCCCCACATTTCTGAATGGACTTAGTTTCACAATCCTCTCCAGGGTGCGCTTATCCCTATTGCTTGTACACTTTTTTCAGCCACATAATTTCCTTCCCTTCACATATATGATCAAACTTTTTTGTTCTTGTCATAACTCTGCTGCATACTGAGTCATTTAGAGTTTATGTCATTATCTAATCTATAATAGCCTAAATGTATTTCTCTTCATGTGTAAAAAAAACTACCACTGCTTTTTCAAATGCTAAATGGGCACTAATTACATTTTGTTGTTGTTGTGATAGGGGCACTTTCTCCACCACTTAATGTGAGTGTTGAGGTGTTAGACCTCCAGACATTGGTTCGCTGGCTTCCCAGACCTGAACACCCAACTGGAACCAGATATTACCTTGAATTTACAGACATTAATCATTAGTAAGTATTGTTTTGTAAATATTAGAAATCACTAATAATTAAGCACAACCCTTAATTTAGGGATTTTAAAGAATCTTAATTATCTATAAAACCAATAAATCATAAGTAATGAGCCGGCGGCACGGTGGCGTAGTGGTTAGCACGTTCGCCTCTCAGCGCTGGGGATTCGCAATTTGAATCCCAATCTGGGTGGAGTTTCCGTGTTCTCCCCGTGTCCGCGTGGGTTTCCTCCGGGTCCTCCGGTTTCCTCCCCCAGTCCGAAAACATGGCTTTGAGGTTTTGTGTGTGAGTGTGTGCCCGGTGATGGACTGGCGCCCTGTTCTGGGTATATCTTCCCTGCACCCGAAACGTTCTTCCTACCGCTAAAGCGGAAGATAATGAATTAATGAATAAATAAATAATAATTTTGTCTGTATGGTGAACATGTCCCTATGTAAAACTTTGTCGTCTGTTTTCAAATCACAATAATTAAACACATCCTTAGACGAATTTCCTCATTCTTAATATATTTTGCAGGTGTGCCAGTGATTATAGAGCTTGTTAATTACTTCTTGTTCTACAGTTAATTCATAATCTCTTTATATGTCTAGCTCAAAAAATGAGTGGAATCAGACGACAGCTTGCACGAATATCACTTCGACTCAGTGCTATCTGATGCTCAATGAGTTTTTTAACAACTACTATGTAAGAGTCATGGCAGAATGGAGGGAAGAGAGGTCGAACTGGACCAAGATAGGACACAGTTTCCAGCTATATTCATACAGTTAGTAAAAGCTCATAACAACATAAAAATGTGGTTTTTAATTTCATGTACAGTATGTAATGTTAATTCTGTAATTCTGGTGTTTGTGGTTCAACACTAAAGTGATTAAACTGTCATCTGGAGACATATTTTTCCTTTTGGAAAATATCCTTTATAATATACAGCATAAGCTAATACATTAATTCATTAATTATTTTCAGCCTAATCCTCTACAAGGGTAAAGATCTCAAGATCGCCCCTCCTGGGGCGAAGATCTCAGGTGCTGGGCAAATACATCCAGGACAGGGTGCCAATATATTGTTCGGCACACACACACACACACACACACACACACACACACACACACACACACACACTATCTGGGTCAATTTAGTGCATTCAATTTATCTGGAATCCATGTTTTTAGACTGTGGGAGGAAACCAGAGAACCTGGAGGAAACCCACCCAGACACGGGGAGAAAATGGGAACTCCATCCAAATTGGGATTTGAACTGGGAATCCCCTAAATCTGCATTATTTTATTTTAGATTTAACTTTTTTATAGTGTCCTCTCACCGCTATTATTGGTATTTTGTATACTTTAATCATTATATTCTGTTTTTTCTAAATTAGCCACTGCCTAGTGTGTTATATGCAATCTATGTCCGCGCTACTATTCATTTCAGAACTAACAAAAACATTTACACTGCTGGTTCACACTGCTTTACCCTCACAAGTGGAATTAATCATTAGTTTAAGCAAGAATTTTTCTCTTTTTACTCAATAATAATATTACAAATGATGCAATAGATTTGTCTTATATATCTGTTCCTGTAGATAAGCTGAGTCCTCCAGAATTAAATGTCACCACCCAGCATCAATCAATATGCATTAACTTCAGCCATGCACTTCTGAATTCCAATCATGGAATCCTGAAATTCTCTGTTGACATCTATGAAGTCACCTCTACAAATAGATCACTGGTAAAATTCTCTAAATTAATTTAATTACATAATATTGACTAGCGTTAACTTGTTCTACGCCCGGGTGGCGAGCATTTTTACAGTTTCATTGAAGTCTCACTGATTTGCTTATTAGCAACTTTCTTCAAATTCCGTCGGCATTAAAGTTTTCAGGAAGCAAAGCGGTGCTGCGGGATCGGACACATCTAGTCAGATGTCCTCTTTGCTGTTGACGTGCAAGTCGCAACATGCCTCATAGCATTAGCTTCACGTTAGCCGCCCCACATCTTCCTCTTCACTCTACCTGTGCGCCAATCGCTATAGAGATGACACACACCATGCGCCTGATATTATTTACACACAAAACAATTAAATGAAAATGAAAATAAAGTATATAAAAACACGCACGTTTTTTGAATGCAACATTGTGTCAAAATTTCAAAGCAATCAGTGAAGAACGTTCACCGATTTTTAGAAAAAATTTAAGATATTGCTCGAGTTTTACACCAAGGACAGGGTGCCAATCCATAGCTGGGCACACACACTCACACATCCACACACTATATGGGGAAATTTAGAGCATTCAATTTACCTGAAATCCATGTTTTTTTGGACTGTGGGAGGAAACCGGAGAACCCGGAGGAAACCCACGCGGACAAGGGGAGGACATGGAAACTCCACCCAGATTGGGATTCAAACCGGAACCCCCCGCCACCTTCTAACACGCACACAGACACACACACACACATCTGTGATCTTTACCTAAACCCGTTAGCATGTTCTTACAGTATCAGTGTCTGCACTGTGTATGAGTACAGTGTTTGAAAACTTTAGCTGCACTGCTGTGGTTGATCCAGTCATACCAGCGGCACACACACCAACAATTACTGTAATCCTAATATTGATGAACTACTCAAATGGTACCTGATCTGTAGGTTTATAAAGGCAATAAATAATTTAAAGACCCAGGTGCTATGCTGTACATCACAGTACTACAGAGTTTAAATAGAATAGTCATTTATGGCTTGTTTAATATGATGTGCTTTTTTTTCTATTTTACAGAATCACATTAAGCATAATAAACATAACAGATCCTGCTGCTTTACAAGATTGCCTCCTGGGAACTACTGCATCACTGCATCTGCCTACTTCACACTGGAGCAAAAGGATAACTACAACTCCACAATATGTGTTTTACTTGAACAACACCTCAGAAGTACGAAACATAAATGCATTTTAAAAACATATACTTAAAAAAACAAAGGTATTGGGACACCTGCAGAGCTTTCATGACTAAACCAGGGGTGTCCAAAGAGGGCCAAATTTGATAACTTTAAATCAGCTCCTCTGTCAAGTTCATGTTGTTGTCAACTTAAAAAAAATTGTTGTGTATGGTCAGGTGCACACTGCAAAAAGTATTTTTTTTTGTAAATTAAAAAAGTCAGAAAATCATTTAAAAAGTATAACAAGTTTTGTTTTTGAATAGATTTCTAAGTAAAATTACAAAATAGTATTTAATACGTTCTTATATTAGTAAATCAGAATAACTTAAACTTCTCAAGTCTCAAAAGCCAGACAGATAGTATTAGAATGGTGCTGCTATCTTGTGGTAAAACGCGAAATTACATTAATTTTAAAATGGTTCATTTATTTATTCCAGTCATGAATAACACATTATAAGACTGAACTCGCAAGCTCGCAGATTTTTAAAATCTAAATTACATGATTTAGAAGTGTGTTCTAATACTTTTGTTTATATAATGACTTTTAGATATAGTACAGCATGTAAAATGTATACCTTAAAGCAAGGTACTTAATCAAATGTATATCTAACATTATAACTGTATAAAAGTATGAGGAAGAGTTTTAATCAGGGCGGCACTGGATGGGCATGGGGAACTTCACTGCGCCCCTAGTAGAGGACTAAGCGGAAGATAACGAATGAATCAATGAATTTGAATCTGGATAATCTTAAGTGGTGAAAATGAAAAAAATAGGCAGTTTATGATTTTATTAAATGTAATTATGATTCCAAAGTGCAATATTCTATTGGAACAATAATATCTATTTTATATATATTTAAAATTTTATACATAAAACTTTACACTGACATTTTACTTTATTTTGTATTATTTTGAATTTTGTAGTATAATTTTAGTGTGCTTCTTTATACTAAATTTACTTACTTTGTCCTTTATTCTTTACTTTTCTTCTGTATGTAATTAACACGACAAAGGGAGCATCTGTGATAACTGCAATTTCCCCATAGGGAGTAGTAAATTATTCTGATTCTGATTATTTTTTATATGTTTGCTGTTTTTTCTAATAATATTTTAATCCTATTTTCTAGGCAATGCAACATGGGCTATTGTGATAGGTGGGAGTGTCCTACTGCTGACTATTCTTTCCAGTATTGCTACATTTGCATGGTGTAACTTGAGGCATAATATGAATAAGAGCTACATTCCCAGAGCACTGGTAAATATCATGCAGCATAACAACATGTCCATTGCATTAGAACATTTTTTTCACGATCTTCTTATTTTTCCACCCAGCTTATATCAGAAAGAAGTACAAATGTCCTAACACTGAACCCTGAAGAACCCCATTTATTTCCAGTGTCAGCCACAGATGATTACAGATCACCACAGGAGGAGTTGGATGACAGTGCATCTCATGACTACTATACTCATTATGTCCAAAGAGTGGAAGAGCCAGATCAGACGTTGTATTCCTCAGCTGCACAGATAGAAAAGCCTGTTGAATATATAAATGGGAAAGATCTGGATTGTACTGAGTTTGATCAGACTGAGCAGGTTCCTTTTTTTACAACAACCATGAACACCCAGGAAACAATGACTACGTTTGAAATCACGTACCCAGACGTAAAACTCAATAATCTTTTTTTCTCTCAAATGTTTTATGATGACAACCAAGCCACGGAATTGCACCATTCCTATTCACTGTCTTACCACTCTGAGGGAGCAGAGTCTGAAAATGAAACCGACTCTTTAAACTCTGTCATATATGAAGAATATGGCTATGACTCAAGGCCAGCCATTATTTAAACAGAGAATAGACCTTTTTTCTTGTAGCCTTTACAAACTTCTGAAAGGTGTGTTTACCTGCTACAAGGAACAGTTTTTGTGACAAAAGTATCCTAATATTTAATTGACCTATGAAGACCAATCACTGTGAAGGAGCCATTTTTGACCTGGTCTCATATAGAGACATCATTACTATGAATTCTTGTATTTTTGTGTCCCGTTTTTAATTATTTAAAATTCATAATGATATAATTCCATATTTGGTACAATGTGTTAAACAATATAAATTTAGAAGGCTAATCTGCATATTATATTGAAGGCAAAAAATATAGGGTCAGTAAATAATCTAGATTTCTTGATTGATTCAATTTAGTGAAATAATTTCCAAAGTAGCTGAAACACCCACTGTTTTCCAAAGCAATAATGCTTTAACTACCGATGTCTACATTTAAACTGACAATAGAACTAATGACATGACATGACAATGACATGTGCGCACCACCATCTTTTGAGAGTACTGCCAGATTTGCTCTTTTTGGCAGTGGCCATAAATGATTGTAGCACAATTCACATTCCAATAAGTGAACTTTTTAAGTCCAGCATAAATGTTAAATTATTACTGTAATTAAATTAAGTACAGTAATTTTTAAAGCACTTTATTAGTAATATCCAGGTATTTATTATTATTATTATTATTTTATTATTATTATTATTAAGTCTAAGTCTATTTCTATTATTGTAGCCCATCTGCCCTAAAAGTAAATATAAACTCCGATATTAATTGCTCTTCTTCGATTTTACAAATGTGTTGTATGTATTTACACAAAATGTTCATGCTGCACTTCTTGAGGACACCTGCAATTTTCGTTACTGACTTTATGCAACATTGCATCGTGGTCCATATGGTGCTTTATAGTGTATATTATATGTGTAGTTTAAATTCCAGTGCATCTTTCATAGTGTACTGTGTTAGTACCCTTTAAAGTAATAACCCCCACCCCCCAGCTTCATTTATAAGATGTTTTATACTTATATGAGCCTATGTACCATGAAGAATTCTTAAACATTATATATAAAAAAAAAATGTGAACAGGTTTTGGTAAATATTACATAAACTGTATTTATTATTACAAACTGCTGTAATGTTCATGTAACTTATGAAGTGACACAAAAAATGCTACCTACCTCTTACATAATAGTGTGATAGTGTGTTTGTATTTGTGTACATCATAATATACTAAAAAAAGAGATACTTTTTAAAAATGCTTTTTGAAATTGCATCATAATTTTGTATTATGGATCAATAAAAAATACGACTAATAAATGTGCATGAATTCCATGCAATACAATATATTTATTTTTTGCCATCTTATATACACTTCTGAATGCAGCCAGAATATTTACAGTGTTCAGTAGCATCATACGTTTTATTCTCCACCGAACAGAGAGGAGAAGAAGCTCTTCATTCCCTCTTCTCTTGGTAAACGAAATGACTTGCTTGTGCGACTTCCTCTTTGCAGAGGCGATCCGGTGGTCTCACTTTCTTTCTCTTGAACCTGTTGCTTCACCTGCTGGGAGATGACCAGCCGCATGTCTTCCTACAGTAAGAAAAGGTAAAAATTAGTTTTATATTTTAAAAATGAGCTCCTCTTAGTAATGCTGCTTTACTGGTGGCTTAAAGCAAGTATATTAACATGGGGACATGAGAAGTGGTGCGATTATTTAAGAATAATAAAAGCCTGTAATGTTAAACCTCTTACACCACTGGATCGTTCATTTACAGTGGAACCAAAAAGTAGTCAGCCAGCCACTTATTGTGCAAATTCTCCTATTTAACTTATAGACCTGGCTTATCTTTCTATCATAGGTACACTTCAGCTATGAGAGACAAAATGAGAAACGTTAAAAATCCCAGAGTGTGATTTTCTGAAAGAATTTGTTTATAAATAAAGATAAAAAAAAAAAAGTATTTGGTCAAGAACAAAAATTCAACTTACTTTGTAACATATCCTTTGTTAGCAATGACAAAGATTAAACGTTTCCTGTATGTCTTCACCAGGTTCACAAACTGTAGCTGTTATTTTGATCCATTGTTCCAAGCAGAGCTCATCTAGAGTAGGGATGTTTCGAGGCTGGTCTTTCAGCTCCCTCGACAAATTTCTATGGGGCTGAGGTCTGGAGATTGCCTAGGCCACTCCAGGACCTTGAAATGCTTTTTATGGAGCCACTTCTTTGTTGCCCGAGCAATGCGTTTGAAATTATTGTCATGCAGGAAGACCCAGCCATGTTCCATCTTTAATGCTCACACTGATGAAAGGAGATTTTAATTTAAAACATGACTCCATTCATACTTCCCTCAACACGGATCAGTCATCTTGTCTGCTTTGCGGAAAAACAGCCCCAAACCATGATGTTTCCACCCCCATGCTTCACAGGAGGTGACACAGAAGTTGTTCTTGGGATACACTCAGCATTCTTCTTCCTCCAAACACGACAAGTTGAGTTTTTACCAAAAAATTTCATTTTGGTTTCATCTGACCATCTAATTCTCTTCTGGATCATGCATACGCTCTCTTGCAAACTTTAGACGGGCCTGGACATCATCTGGCTTAAGCAGAGGGACACGCCTGGCACTGCAGGATGTGAGTCCCTCTTAAAGTAGTGTGTTACTGATGGTAACATTTGTTATTTTGGTCACAGCTCTCTGCAGGCCATCTATCAGGTCGCTCAATGTACTTCTTGGATTTCACAGGATGAGATCTTGCGTGGGGCCCCAGATCGAGGGAGATTACCAATGGTGCTGGATGTCATCCTTTTTGGATGTCATTGCTCCCACTGTAGATTAAGTTTTCCCAGCCTGGTGTCCTTTGACGGTTCTTTAATCTTGACCATGGTGTAAAGTTTGGAGTCTGACTGTTTGAGGCAGTCGACAGGTGTCTTTAATAACAAGGTGTCAATAATTCAGAAGTCTGTGAGAGCCAGAAATCTTTTCTTTTTGGGTGACCAAATACTTAATTTCCACCATAATTAAGAAAAAAAATTCTTTAAAAAGCCTACAATGTAATTTCCTGGACTTTGGCAACACCAAAGATATACAGTTAACTGGCTGACATGATTTAAGTGTCAAGTGGGAAAACTTCTACTAACCTGCCATGATTCCACCTCCTGAGAGAGTGCCACCTTATGCTTTATAGTGTTTAGAAGCTGCTGGTTGAGGGTGTCACGTTCTTGCCGTGCTAAGATAATCTCCTCCTCCAAAGCACTGGGTTAGAAAAAAGACAGCAACACCCTTAAAGTGCATTAGGAAATAGCAGCGACAACACCCATCTTAAGCCTGGACGACAACACCTGCTATGACTCCATCCAGATTTCAGGTCTTTCTAAACAAGCATGTCATCCATCTTTCTAAAAACTATACACACTTAGTAACGTTTTTAACAGAGACACATTTTGTGCTTGGATTTAAAAAACATTACACAAAACAAATTAAGGCTGAGAAGCAATACATTGAAATAAAACGTGTATTGTAATTATTAAAAGTATCAGAATCTGCACATTCAGTCCAGGCTGTGCACCCTCCGTTGGTTATATAATGTGTTTGTATTAAAATGTCATAAATATTCAAAAGTAATGTTTGTTCATATTAAAAACCATAAAAAAATTGTTTCCTGGTGGAATACATTAAATTATTACTGTGTGGAATATATATATGTTCTTCCTAAGTCTGCATTGGTTGTCCTCAGTAGCTCTTAATTTCACCCACAGTCCAAAGTCAGGTTAACTGGAGATCCAAAATTACTTTAAATTGTGTGTTTGCCCATGTGTCTGGCCAAAATTAACTGGGGACCTCATGAAAATCCCATGTTTCTCTCTTGTTAAAAAAAAAAAAAAAAATCATATTTTGTCAAAATATTTTTACCATTGACCAAAATATTTTTATTTTTACAAATGGAAGTAGTACGCTTAATCACAAAAACAATTAACTACAATCAAACATTTTCTCTTTGTCTTAACCCTTCACTTACCAAAATTTGCAATGGTGTTCATTAAACTATTATTTACTAAAATCACTAAAAAGACAATTTACAATTTTACCTGTAAGTTGGTTTGCCAGGAACTGTGCGGAATGGCTTTATCTCCTCTCTTAACGTCTCTAATTCCACCTTGTTGGAGTCCAACTAAAAAATAATAATAATAAAAAAATAGACCATTAATATTTGATCTCAGATGGATTTGTACCGACGTAAAAATATAAATACATAGACCAACCTCTTTATTCAGACTCTGTATTTCTTCTTCTTTTTGCTGTAGAATTTCTGAATGGACCAAAATGGTTTCTTTGGCCTGTCAGATGAAAATTAATTAAGTAAATACTCTTAATATAAAATAAATATGATTTAATGAATACATTTGTGTTTATATATCATATGTATTTCCCTTATGTGACTTTCTTAAAAAACAATATGTATTGGTGTCATTTAGCAGATGCTTTTATCCAAAGCGGCTTACAAGTGTCCTAATTTGATGGTTGGGGTCAGAACACAGGGTTGGCCCTGATACAGCACCAATAGTGTTAATAGCGATAAAAGTTAAGGACCCCCCATGCAAGTAGACTTGGGATTTGAAACCACAATCTTCACATAACTAACCAAACAACCTGAGATACCACTGTTAGCAAAAGCAATTGCAGCAAGAAAAGCAAGAAGTTAGACACTGTGCTGTTCCATTAGCACGTACGCTTGCACCAATGAGCATTGTGACAATCCAATCTTTATTTCTAAGTCATCACGCTATGCTAACTGCTAAGTTTACACTTTTAATTTTGCATACACACATACTCAGTTTTTGTAGCCAATTCCATGATAACAATAGAATTTAACATGTGACCACATGCTCCCTGTTGCTCAGCTATGGTCATTAGTGTGGATTAAAAAAAAAAAAATTAAAAAAAAAAAAAAAAAAAAAACACATGCCAGAATTTAGATCATTCAACTACTTGAGATGCTCAGGACAAAATAATTTATGATACCTGAGACTGTTGAAGTTCATTCTGCAGAGACAAAGGGAAGCATGTGGTCTCTTCAAGACTGGCCACTTCACCCAGATCCTGTACTTTTTGCTGTAGGTTCCGGTTCACGGTACGCAGCTGGAACAATTCACTCTGCTGTTGTTCCAGCTGTAAATAAGCCAAATTTGATTCAGTTACAAGTAAAACTGGTCATAAAGAAATGATCCTACAAGTCACCTTTGCTAGTTTATATATTTTTTTATTTAATTACATACATCACCAACTACTGCATACGAATGTGAATTGTATCCAGGGGAAGAAATGTTCTTTAATAGTTAAAAATTGTTTAGTATTTACACCATGCTGGCCATAGTAATATTGTTTGACATAGATCATAATGTCAAAACTTTATCTGGTGTAGCATATAATGATTCAACAGATTTTATTTTTTTCATTCTAATTTTGACCCAATGATTCAGCTTCAGTTCAGTAGGTTAACTATTACCTAATGCGTACAGTGTAATAGAACATACTTGTCATTCTCGCCTTAATGCTTTTGCCTGCTGTGCACTGTTTAGTGAGTTGCAAGTGATTTTAATTGCATTGCCAGTTTAGGTCATCAATTTGGAAGCATTTTCTTATTAAGATGAAAGAGATGGTTCATAAACACAATACCAAGGTGCATAAACTGACAACTGGGTTTTCAGGCTGTAGCGTGCCCAAAGAAATCCCCAACAATGTTTGTCACACTTTCGCAATGACTTACTAAAATATTTATTTTACTTTATTATGTATACCAGTGGCACAAAGATATACATATACACACACTTAAACAACGCAATGTAACTCCAGATCAAGCACACTTCTGTGAAATCAACCTGTCAAGTTTGTCTGCAACACTGATTGTGAATCAAATTCACTTGCTGTTGTGCAAATAGAACAGACAACAGGTAGAAATAAGAGGCACTTAGCAAGACCCCCCCTATAAAGGAGTGCTGCTGCAGGTGGTGACCACACCTTCTCTCTGTTCTCATCCCTTCTGGCTGAAAAAAGTGTTTCGGTCACTTTTGCATTTGGTCAGTTCTCTCCCCATAGAGGTAGCATGAGGTGGTGTCTACAACCCACACGAGTTGCTCAGGTAGTGCAGCTTATTCAGGATGGCACATCAATGCCAGCTGTGGAAAGAAGGTTTGCTGTGTCGGTCAGCAGAGTGTCCAGAGCATGGAGCAGATACCAGGAGACAGGCCAGTACACCAGGAGACATGGGGAGGGCTGTAGGAGCATGCCCAGGCGTTGTAGGGAGGCCACACACACTACTGAGCCTCATTTGAACTTGTCTTGAGAAATTTCCACTGAACTTGAATTAGCCTGTCATTTGATTTTGAGTATGATTCCAAATCCAGATCTCCAGATCATTTTTATGGTATTTTGTTTTCATCTAGGATGTGTTATTTTAGTGTTCGCCAACGTGTCAGGTCCAGCAGAATCGCTTTGCTTCCCAAAACCTTTAGTTAAACGAAATTGAAAAAAGTGTTTTTGCCAAATGGGCAATGCAGTGAGTAACTTCAATGAAATGTGCCTGTAAACATGCTTGCCACCCGGGGATTGAATGGGTAACGACGACTAGTGTGTGTGTATATGTATACATGCACACACATTATATTATAATTATACAGTATGCATACTCTGTATTATTTGACAATATTTTTGTATTTGTTTGATTCTGTGATTTGCTGTATCCATTCACTCACCTCACTTTCCTTTTCTTTCAGATTTGCCTGGATATCGAAAATTTTATCTCGTAGTCCATCTCTCTCTGTCCTCAACCTAAAGTTGTCCTCCTCTGCCGAGATTAGGCGCAGGTCCATATTAGAGCAGCGCTCTTGTAAAACTCTGTTCTGTTTAATACAAAAATCCTCTGTGAACACAAACCATCTCAAAGAAAATCCATCAATACACATCTTAACTCATTGCTTGAACCTCAATTATAATGAAATTCTATTGGCTGCTGAAATGCTTTAGCTTAAGGAATATTTTTTATATTGAAGATCTTTTCAGAAATTAATAAAATAAATCATATTATATTTTAACCCCCGTTTGAGTCCAACTTGTGGAAAGACAAGCCATAAACGGTTATAACAAACACAGGGACCATTGCCACTTTAAAAACAAACGTACTAAAATTCTTGCCCATGGCAACACAAGCACTCAGCAAAGAGTAGGTTGAAAATGCCAAACTTCTGCTCTTGTTTTCACTTGAACTACATGCCTTAGAGGTCTAAATTTAATGTAATAGAAACTAAAATGCCCTGCAGGCTCAAACATTATTTGAGTCTAATAAAATTACAATGCACAATAAAGGCCCAAAACAATAGATTGATAATATAGGATTAGAAACCTTAAAACTTAGTATAAGTGACATAAATTAAATCAATGGATTAATTGGAACTTGTAATTTGTTATTTCAAATGAATTTGCAGAAGATACATTGCGTAGATTTTGAGGTGTGTATATATATGTCTGAATAGTTCCACTGAATGGGAACTTAAAGAATCCAGTGCTATTGTATTTACCTCCGCTTGCAGGCTTTCAAGCCGAGCTGAGCTTATGGACCTGCTGAAGGTTGTGTCTTCCATTTCCTCTTTAAGAGAACGAAGCTCAAGGCGCAGTGAGTGCTCTGTAGATACTGCCTGATACCCATAGAAAGAAAGATACACAGCATTATACATGGTATCAGATGCAAGACAAAAAATATTATACTACCCCTCAATTATCACTTAAACAATGTCTTACATCAGTAACACAAGATTTACCCATGATTTTAATAATGTGATAAATTAATAGGCCTTTACAGATGTAGTTACCTCTGCTAACTGCTCCACCAGTTTCTGATTGTGATTGGAGAGCTGAGTTAGATGTTCGCTTTCCTCCCGGCGCCGATCACGACCCTGGTGGTGCTTTTGGTCTAGTTGCTCACGTAGTGAGGCAATGTCAGCTTGCAGCTCTGTCTCCCTCTGTCCAGCCTCTAAATCTCGTACCTCCAAGTGTCTCTGGAGTGTGTGCTTCTCCTGCTGCAAAGCCTGGAGTATATAAAGGCATGCTGTTTTGGTTTCCCAAAATAATCTCAGGTTTAAACAGTAGTAAAGTATCGTTATTGCTTAAATAGGTCAGTTTTACCAAACATATGAAACCATATCTTTGTAAACCTCCCGGCGTTCTAAAAAACTAATAATGCATCAGGAGGAAAATGTTTAGTATTGACAGATGTATAAAAGTCCTATCTTTAAAAGTTTTTTGTCTAATTCAACAACAGGAAGATGAAATTATTAAATAATTAGGGGTGTGGCTGCAGGGTGGCTTAGTGGTTTGCACTTTCTTCCATGTTCTCCCAGTGTCTGTGTGGGTCTCCTCTGGGTTCTTCAGTTTCTTCCCACACTCCAAAAAAATGGATCCTAGGTAGTAAATTGGCTGCTGTATATTGTCCATATACACTCTTTGTGTGTCTTTGAGTGTGTGTGTGTGTGTGTGTGTTGGGCCAGCAATAGATAGGCACCCTGTCCTATATGTATCTTACCAGTGACCAAAATGTTCTCCCCTGGATGCGCATAGGGAACCCAGAGGATTAAACAGAACATAATAAATGGATAGATGAATTAGTTGCAAGGTGGTTAGTACATTAACTTCTCTGTGCTTGGGATCTGGGTTCAACTCCCAATCTGGGTGGAATTTCCACGTCCTTCCTGTGTACGCATGGGCTTCCTTCAGGTTCTCTGGTTTCCACCACAGTTTAATAATATATGGATTCAATGTGAATTGGCTGCTCTAAATTGCCCCTATATAGTGTGAGTGTGTGCCCAGCGATAGATTGGTGAACTTTTCTGGGTGTATCTGCCCAGTGCCCAATATATTTTACCCCCGTGATGGGCATGGGAGATTTCCCTGCAACTTTAGTATAGGATTAACATTGTGAAATTTTAATTTTCCCACAACATTTGCATGTTCAAATGTACAGAGTTGCTTTGTTTAGTACTTTGTAAATTTAATCATTAACTTCCACATCTTACTTTACTTGCAAATGATAAAAACTTGGAATATGAAACCATGAAAATTAAGGCAAATAAATAAAAAAAAAATGTCCCCAGTTGCTGGTTTAAAACATCTGACTCAAATATGGAATCATTCTGATTGTTTTAATCTTTAGTTAATATTTAAACCCAGAACAATATAAAAAAAAATACATATAAAAAAAGATAAATTCTGACCTCCATGTCCCTCTTCATTTGCTCCAGCTGACCTTCTAGCTCCTCATTCCTTTCTAAAAGAGCCTGGCCCACTTCAGCAGCCAGGATTAAGTCCTTCTCCAGCACGCTTTCACCATTGGTTGAGGCCAGTAGACTGTCAGTTCTACCCAGGATGCGATGCCTGGAGGACGGCGTTGATGTCGAAAAAGGGAAGAATGAACCATCCAGGCTCGGAGAGCTAATGCTCTCCTTCCGTGTTGAGATCATTGGTGATTTGTATGTTCAAGCTGGGCCGCTGCCTTGTCTGATGGCCCTCCCAGATTTTTTAGGTTGCTTGGTGGACCAAAGTTGCATAACACGGGCTTGATCCTTAGTCATTTAGTCATTCTTTTATTTTATTCAGCAGATATTAGATTTCTAAAAAAAGAGAAATAGTCATTTTTATTAAACTATATTTGAAGAACATGTAAAAACCTTACATACAATGGTGTTCCTGTAGTTTAATTAAATTATCCCCATTTCAAATAGATATCACATTAGGACATGTGAAACACATTAGTGCTTGTGAAATGTGAAATTATTCAATTAAAGATTTTTTTTGGTAATGTTAAGCTCTTAACTGTATGAATAGCATAGTGTTTAACAAAGTCAAAACTGGTAAACAAAAAAGAGGCAGTTATAAATTTATAGTTATAGAACCAGCCTTGCAACTCAAAGGTCCCCAGTTCGATTCCTGCCTCCACCAAGCACCATGGCTAAAGTGCCCTTCCTAACCCCAGCTGCTCCCCAGGTGCCACATGCAAAGGCTGCCCTCCGCACCGGGCACGTGTACTCACTTTACCCAGTGCGTGTGTCACTGTGGATGGGATAAATGTGTGGGACAAATACCTCTGTGTGTAAGCACTGCAGGCAAAATAGATCACTTTATCAAAGATGAGGTTTGAAAGCCATTATAGCTTTAGTACTGTTGCTTCATCAACAATTCTTAACTATGATGGTTTAAATGTATGGGCGTGATATAAAATTCTAGTGTAATGTTTAGTCAGAGCTAATTAATATATGTATTTACATTGTGGGTTTGAACCCTGCTGGTCTCATGTCCCACATGTTTAGAAATGATCAGTATATTAGATTCTGCACTTGCAGAACTTTTACTTTGTTGACTTTATGTTTTTTCTGTTCATTAAGTATTTAAATTTCCAAAGTAATCTAAATCTATAAATTAGTGGGGCTGATTCACTCTGGAATTCTCTTCATCAAGCATCATGCCTTAAAGTATTCAAAACTTATTTGTTTGATCAATATTTAATCACTCATCTTTTTAAATCATAGTTTTTTTTCTGTTTTTTTTTTTCTTCTCCTTACTGTAAAGCACCCTTGGGTGCTTTAAAAGGCGCTATATAAATTGAACATATTATTACAGACATTTGTATTCTCACACATTCAGATTAAACTAATTTTTTCACCAATTCACTGACCGTTTTTAAAGAGCTTTAAAACAGACCTGTACACATTTTAAAATAAATCACAGATCCTACAATTAGATAAAACTGGTACAAATCATTATAATCCCTGTTTAAGAATGTATTCAGGCACACTGCTGTCATCACGCAAGGTGTAGCTCTGTCTCATTATGATTGTGGCTACATGTCCTCACAAACTGTCAAGGCAATGATTTAGGAGCCGGTTGACCAGCTGGGTGTGAGCCTTTACATGCTGAAGTGTATCAAGAACAAAGCTTAAAATAATGCACTGATAAAGCAAAATTAAAATTAACCAGACGTCAGAAAGTTTAATTATCCTAAAGAAAAAAAATGCTTTCTATAGTTTCTCTAATTTGCTCCTCTTACTGTCCATGTGGACAGTTACACTTCCAGGAGAGATGGACTTTATGGTTCTACAATTACAGACTGTAGTCCATCTGTTTGTGGACTACAGTGTTAATTCCTTATACTCCAATAGAAACTTTTGGTACTGGTACTGTTTGTGATGAACCTTGCAAAACTAACATTTTTAAGGAGCAGCAGATAAACAGCATGGTGGAAATACTGTCAAACGAAATGATGATACAATGTAATTTGTAAAACAGGAGATAAGTGGCAATACACAACACCAAATGTGACAAATCATGCTTGTACTGACCTTGAAAAGGGGACAGGCATGAAGAGCTGAAGACAAATGGTTGCTTTTCTCATGATAAGTTGTACTTATTATATGCACTTAAAACTTACGTGTCATTATTTCAACTAAGTGAAAGTGTTTTGCTCTTGACTTTTGATTTGTACTCAACATCTGCTGCATCATCTCATATTAGTGTCTAATAACAGTCAGGCATCACAGATGGGAACACCTTTTGCCGTCATGGCAATGTCTTGGTAAAAGTGCTTGCTATGTTTTTTATTTACTGCACTGAGATCTTCAGAGAACCAACTCTATAAAACGTTGAACAGTGGACTGGAACATGTTCAACAACATCACTGGATTATTTCTAAGTGATTTTTTTCAGATTGTGATTCATGATGTGTCACACTATCAAAACTTTTCCTAATCTTGGCATCAGTTAGTCTTGAGAACACTTTGCGATGAGTAGACAAAACATTTGTTATTAGGTCCACTAGTTGTTAAGGTGGCACATTTTTGCCTGCTGATGAATTGTCCAGTTCTTTTTGGTGTAGTATCTACTATCTTTAGTACAGAGTACAAATAAAAAATGAATACAAGGGTATGTCACTAAAATTTTGGGGTGATTTTTTGTCAGATACAACCCCCAAAAGGTTGTTGACCAGTAAATTCACTTTAAAAAAAAGTCCTTAATAACAAATGACTAAGAAATGCTAAATATCACAAGAGATAGATATGGTTTATTACTTGTAATTCCAAATATTTAAGTGACTTTCCGATTTTAAAACCACAAACACGATTTATCACCCATTATCCAAATTCACCAAGCATATCAATAATTATGCCCAAAGACAATATGTCAAAAAAACACACAATACACCCCAGAGTACCAAAGCCTGCATATTGTTTTGGCTCCTTTTGTAAAGAGAGCCAAAAAAACAAGAGCTGTAGTGTTTTTGACATTCCGGTAGTCATTCAAGACAGTATCAAGTCTGCTAGACTGGTTTTGAGTTTCTGAGATGCTTTTTACAGCTTTCTCATGCTAGTCATGATTACTCAACTTGTTGAATCCTTGTTTACCAGTCCACTATTAATAACATGAGCATCAAAACTTTAGCTTTTAAACAAAATGATCCAACTAGTCTCCTCCTCATTTGTAATACTCCTAATCAATGAATGAGGACAGATATCTAGTCACTGCAGTAATTATTCTTGTATAAAAATATTAAATATTACACCCACAACAGCCTTACAATCCATATCCTTTAGTCTACTAAATGATAATGGCCTACAAAGACTTCTATCTCAAACCAGACAGGTTTAGTTTCAGAATACACACACCTTTACAAAAACAAACCTCCACATCAAAGTCAGGCACTATTACCTACATTTATTCCCATCTCATCTGAACAACTGTTGCAATCTAACCCCAACCCGATGTGTTTTTCTTACCTGCCAAGTTCCTGCTTCGCTCCAAGCATGTATCTCACTAGGGAGGCACTGATAGTTTCCTAGGAACCAAAGTTCTGTAGTTAAAGACTTGTGCTCCACCCTCCATTCATGACCTCATCCAGGAGGGAGGGTCTGAAACCAGTCAGGCAAACGTGATGGGAGGTGCTCTAGACAGGTGAATTAGGCAAGACGGTTTGTTGGTGAAACCACCCTTGAAAGACTTGACTAGCACCCTGTACCTTGTTCACACCTATTAATATGGAGCAATTAGTAAAAACATAGTCAGTGTAGTGAATATACTATGAGTTGTTACAAAAATATACGGTAAAATAAAAAATAAAAACACACATTTTGTAAAAAGAACACTGCTTTTGGTATTCAGCCAATTAAAACATGCAATGTGATCTTTGTGTCTTTATAATATGCAAAACAAAATGTTAAGCAATTTATTTAAGCCCTTCACATGACTATATCTGAGTTTTATCATGGCTGCAAAAAGTAAGACTCAGATTTATGTGCAATCTGATAGTTTCTTTAATTTAAATTGCTTAAATGACTTTACAGTTTAATTAAGTTATAGAGAACTAGAAGCCACATTTTTACACAGTATTAAAGGGGTACACAATTAAATTGCATATAATGTCAGTAACACACAAAATTAGTTGCACACAAACCCCCATTGGTGGCTTAACGGTTGGCATGTTCACCTCTCAGCGCTCACCATCCAGGTGTCCGGTTTCCTCCCACAGTCCAAAAACATGGATTTAAGGTAAATTGGCTGCTCTAAATAATCTGTGTGTGTTACACACACATGATATAGGGTACATTTTAAAGCAGCCAATTTACCTTTAATCTATGTTTTTGTATTGTGGAAATTATCATCATTTAAAATTTCACGTTTACGTTGAAGATGTATATTTTTGTGCCCAGCAATGTATTGGTGCCCTGTCTTGGGTGTATCAGCTCAGCACTCAAAACGTTCTCCCCCGGATGTGCATGGGAAACCCCGCTGTGATCCTAGTACAGGAGTAAACCTAAGATAGTGAAATGAGATGACAAGTGCATTTTAGTGCAAGACATTGTGTTATTTCGAGCTGCAAGGTTCAGTGTGGGTAAAATCTCTAGTCCTAACCTGGAGCCAAGTTTTTCAAAAGATCAGATTTTAATAACTATTGTTAGACTTGCACTTGTATCATCTCAGATAACTGGTCCAGCCCAAAAAATCATATTAGCTTTCTCTTTATATGTAACACAATAATTAAAAAATATATCAGTTTCTTATGAGTTTCTTGTCTGGAGTGCATATAAATTAAAAGTGTTGAATTCCTAAAATATATGAAGGATGACTTTCCAGACGTAATAAATGCCAAATAGACTGCTGTATATATTTATTGCCATTTTTATACAAGTAAAATCAAGATATTTTATTATGGGATATAAAAAAGCAATGTGTTTTGTGGGGCCATAGTGTCATAACAAAAGCCATTTAGTAATACAATTTGTTAGCGTGTGCTCACTAGTATAGTTGTCAATATTTTAAATACACATAGATGCTTTTATTAAGCCTGTTTGTGTATATGGTAGCCTTAAAGATGGTTAATCTTGGCTAAGAATCAAGTCTGGAAAGCTAGGTGCTAGGGGTTTTTAGGAAACAGAGGTATAAGTGTGTCCGCACAATCAGGAGCCTGTGAAGCTCAGTGCTCTATTTCCTGTTTTTCAGGTCTGCATAGTTTAACTCAGGATAAACTGGAGCTAGGCTAAGAAAGTACTCATGAGAATAAAACAACATTTTTACTGTAAATTAGGATTATTATTTTTTCATTGAGTGGTATTTCTTAACTACAGAACCTGTGTGCTTAAATAAAAAGAAGCTAGCTATCTCACTGATTACAAAGACAATTTTTACCAATTACAGCTAGTTAATATAGTCAGTAAGCTAGCCTGTGTGCTAAATGTCAATGTTAATATGGATTCATTCATTCATTCATTATCTTCCACTTATTCCTTTATGAGGGTTGCGGGGGGGGGGGGGGGG